>JAQGBT010003692.1:0-18791 GCA_034698585.1 Disparrhopalites patrizii | reverse complement strand
ATTTTCAAATACAGATGTGTTCTCCATGTATTTTGCATTTGTATTTTCAAATACAGATGTGTTCTCCATGTATTTTGCATTTGTATTTTCAAATACAGATGTGTTCTCCATGTATTTTGTATTTGTATTTTCAAATACAGATGTGTTCTCCATGTATTTTGTAATTCGTATTTAAATGCATTTTGTACTTTAAAAATGCACCCCGGCAAAACAGTATTTGTAATTTGATGATTATGCTCTTAAATGAATATAAACGCATATGATACTTATTTTAAATATGTTTATTTGTATTTTGTATTCAAAATACGTATTTTAAATGCAATTACTTGTATTTTGTTATTGAAAAAAGTATTTAAATACATTACTTGCTATTGATGGTTTTTGTATTTTGTAATTAAATACTTAAAACGCAGCCGAATGTAATTGATATTTTGTAATTAGAGCCTCCGACTGTATTCGTAATTTGTATTTAGTAAATACAATTCAAGTATTTTGGACACCTCTGTATGACCAGCACATCAGAGTTAAGTATAAAACAAATAAATCGGACGAATAATTGTAATTTTCCATGTTGCGGATATTTTTCTGCCTGTTGACGTACTTTTATATATACAGAAAATCCCCAGAAGCAAAATTGTTTTACAAACTGTTGAGCAAAACAACAGAAGCAGCAACCATATATGCCATATGGACTCAGTTATTGGGTTCTGAAAATTTACGTTTTTAAATTAATTTCCCCTAAAAGTCGTCTTACAATTCCCCTGACGATTTATGTTTTTAATTTAATTTCCTCCAAAATTTGTCTCACAATTCCCCTGAAAATTAGTTTTCACCAATTTCTCTGTTTGGTAGTGCAGTTCCCGTGATAATTTTCGTTTTCAGGCATTGTCCCTGTCTAGGGTATATCGGTATATGTATATGTATTTCAGTGGTTTGAACATTAATTAAATAAATTAGATTAAATTTAATAAAAATAATAATTAAAATTTTGAACAAAAAAGGACCCTCTTTTCCATCTTCACAAGCAAAAGCAAAACACAAACGCAAACATTCAAAAAAATGTGCGTTTGCTCTTTATTATTACTTTAGCTATTGATACATCCAGGCACATTTTGGCGCTCATTTTAAAAGTGAGCTTTTCTCCATTCATGGGAGCGACGGGGGAAAAAAGCAGGAAAAATTAACGACTTTTGTAATAGAAAGAAAACACAACACAGACAAAGTGGAACAAATTATACTAAATAGAATGCAATTTCCAGTTTGACCTTGACATTCGTCCTGACCTCCTAATCTGTCGGTCCGTTTGATCTGCATTAGTAATGCATGAGAGTTCAAAGTCAATTAAAAATTAGGTGTATTTATTTATAGACACTTGCTATTTGAGCCCAGCTACCATTATTGTAATTCGTAATATTTAAAGTATTTATTATCAACTGCTGCGTGGATAAATAAGTGCGAGTTTACGGGGTCAATGAGGTCAAAAATTCATCTTGTTCCATTTTTATTGATTCAACGATGTAATTAATTTCTGAAAAATTTTTGGTTTACTCCGTTTTTTTTTACATTCGCCCTGCTTTGTTTCGTCGTCGAAGGTAAACCCACATGTATTATTTATAATTAATAATTATTTATCGTCTACCATTTTTTTTATTACCTATTCATTATATTCCGTAATGGTTAAAGAAGATTGATGAAAATCTGTGTAGTTTAAGATTCTGTCATTATCAACCATTCAAGCAACATTTTCTGTTTCGTGTTGTCGTTTACTGTGACGAAAAATAATACGAACTGCTTTGCATTTTATTTCCAGTTCTGTATTCTGCCATTTAACCTGATTTTGGAGCTCCTAGGATAACCTCATTAATTAAGTTTTCTGTTCATTACAGGGCATCTTAACGTATGAAGAAAAACTAGCAGACATGAGAAGTCGTGCGGGTAACACTGGGATGGTCACTTCCCCGATACAATGTGAGAATGGAACCGTGATTCCAGCAATTATTACTGAGATTGAGATCCCGGCTATTCCCAAGTGCATAGTTTGCAATGCGGATGTGATTGGTCCGGAGGCTCTAACATCATTACCAGACATTAAAATCCCACCCGAATTACCACAGTCCGAGGTTTTTCACACGGAAAATCCCAGCCTAAAAACCTTGTGTACGGTCCTGGAAGCTCCATCAAACTTACTTGAAACAATATCTCCCGAGCGAAATGAAGCCCAGGATGAAATGGATGTTTTCCGAAAATCATTTTACTGTGATGCATGTACTAAGAAAATCAGAACTGCCATGGATTTGAAAATTACTGTTGAAAATATGCAAAAGGAGCTTAAGAGTTTGATCCGCTGCTTGAGACGCGATATTGTGTTATCCAGTAAAGGTGACCACTGGGTTGAAGAGGACAATGTCAGTGATGTTACCAAATTCAAAAGCTTATTTCGCAAGATGCTGTGTCAATGTACGTACTTACTATTTACAGATTTACATCTGCGTACTTTAGATATTGATATTTTTCACATGTAACTACGATTGTTGTGCGTAGACCAGTTCTCAGGTGTCAACGGTTGTTCAATTGCTAGTTATTTATAAACTGTTCATTTATTATTCAAGGTTGGGCTACAGTCACAGTTCCAATTCCGGTGGCATACCAAACGAAAATACCGCTTTCGATTTCCAATCAAGTACGCCAAGGAAGTCCAGTAGTAAATCTCCAGCAGCAAGGCGTCGGTTCTATAATATCCAATGATGATTCAGCTAGGATTGACACCTTTCAATTAGTGGAAACCAATATGAACCATGATGACGATGATCCAATTTCCGTGAATGCTGATGACCTGGAATTAACATCGAAAATCAATGAAATCCTCAATAACAGTGATAAACCTAGTTTAGACAGTGGTTTTAGATGCACTATTTGCTCCTTAAGCTTCCTGAATGCCGGTGGTCTAGGAGTGCACAGTCGTAAAAAACATGGGATTTTAGGTCGAGTTAGTAGTTATGGCGGCCCCGAAACTTGCGAGTTTTGTAAGAAGGACTTCAGGAAACTGAAATTCCCCACGTCGCAGAAAGGGCAAAAAATTTATACCTGTGACATCCAAGGTTGTAAAAAAATTCTTCCTACTTATAATAGGTTCAAAAGACATCATCGTGAGACTTGTCCTAAGAGAGAGAAATCAAAGAAACTCATGAAAATTCAGAGACAGAAGGGTCTTTCTGACCTTGTGAGCTCTAAAGGAAAATCAGAGATTGACTTACCGGAGGGCAAGCAATGTGATGTGTGCAATTTATATTTCATTAGCGCGGTTGCGCTAGGGATCCATCGAAGAAGGACACATGGAATTCATGGTCGGAGCAGTACATATGGTGGTTCCAATTTTTGTGAATACTGTCAGCAAGATTTCTCCCAGGTAAAATTCCCGTTGAGTGAGTCAGGTGACAAAATTTTTGCTTGTGACATTCCGGGCTGTAGCAAAATTTCCACATCTTTTAATTATTTCAAAAAACATCATCGTGATTCGTGTCCCCAAAAGCAAGAAATGAAGAAGTCATTTGAGGAACAGATAACTGAAACGCGACGAAAAACACAATTACAGAAGAAGTTACAACAGAAAATTGATAAAATTAATGAAAATCCTGACTGTTCAGAGCTCGCAGTAAATTCTGACCCCAGTTTTTCCCCTCCCACTAGTCCGTTGCCAGATGATTGTGGTGATTCAGACTATCTACCACCGTCTAAGAAAATCAAACCATCGCGTGCCACCAAAAGACCCTCTTCGACCCACAAAAAGAAAGCAGCGAAAAAGGAACCCTTCTCAAAGAACTGTGATGTATGCCATAAACATTTCACTTCAGCTGTTGGTTATGGTATTCACCGCCGGAATGCCCACAATATAGTGGGTCGTCTTGGGAAGTACGGGGGATCTAACACATGTGAATATTGTCAGAAAAACTTTTTAGACGTTTGTTTTGAAGAAGATGATGATGGCGATAAAATCTACAAATGCGATATTCCTGGTTGTGAGAGAATGCTCACGTCGTTTAACACTTTTAAGATGCATCATCGTCACACTTGCCCAAGTAGAAAATGGATACGACAAGTTTACCGAGTTAAACCTCTGAAGCAGATAAATGAGACGTTCGTGGTCATTGCCGATTCTGGGGAGCTTTCGAACCAGGTGGAGGATCAAGACGAAGGAGCGCCAAGAAACGAGAGTATCACCACAATCACTGCCATAGAAGAGCCCGATGAAGTGCCAAGGTTCCCTCCGAATTACAAGCAATGTGATATTTGCAAGGAATTATTTCCAACGGGGTCAGCCTTGGGTCAACACCGAAGGAATGTACACAACATTTTAGGGAGAGCAAGCAGTCGGGGCGGTTCAGATTTCTGTGAATTTTGCAACAAGCAATTTTTGGATGTGGAGTTCCCTGTAGACGATGACGGGCATAAAATTTTCGCTTGCGACATCCCTGACTGTCCTAAGGTACTCCCTACTTTCAACCAGTACAAGCAGCATCATCGGAAAACTTGTCCCGAATTGCGACGGTTGCGTGACAAGGAGAAGAATCAAGATTTCCCCTGTACGTACGAAGGCTGTGGCCGTGTCTTTCGACGATCATATTCTCTGAAGGCCCATCAGATGAGTGTTCATGAGGAAAAGTTCAGATTTCAATGTGAGATTTGTGGACTGGGTTTCCAAAGCCCCAACAGTCTGAGGCGTCACCGGACCGTTCATGAAGAGAAGCGTTTCCAATGTGAAGATTGTGGTTTCCGTTGCCGACTCCAGTACGAATTAACTTACCACAAAAAGATACATAGGAACGAGTTTCCTCATCTCTGTCAAATCTGTGGCCGAGGATTCCTCTATTCCAAGAGTCTTAAGGTTCATATGTTCTCCCACAGTGAAACTAAAGACCACCCTTGCCCAGAATGCGGGAAAATGTTTGCCTCTCCCTACTACGTCCGTTACCACATCCAGGTTGTTCATCAGAGGATTAAGCTCCGCAAATGGGAACAGGCTGGGATAGCAAAGCCTGGGAGAGAGAAAGGGAAAGCGAAAACTAAAACAGTTACAGTACAAGAACAGAAAAAAAGAGGTAGGCCCATTTTACCTGCTGAACTCAGGAAAGGTAAATACAGACAGAGGAAGTCACGGACAAAGAACTTGGAACCAGTCGAAGGGGAAGAGGCAACAGAAGACGAGAAACCAGCCACACCAAAGAAACGACCAAGAAAACGGACATCGTCTCCCAAGAAAGCTCCAAAAGGTCCGGCGAAATCTCCCCGGAAACCTAAAACGCCTTCAAGTTCACCCAGTAAGAAAACTCCGCAAAAAGAGCTGGAGAAATTGGAAGATGCCCAGGTTGTTGTTCCTACCCTGTCCGACATCGCAGATGCTGCCTCCGTGGTAGAGGACGGGACAGTGCCCGCAGGAATGGACTTCCACACAGAGTTTTTTAGTATTATACAAGATATCGATGGACAACATTATTTTGTTGAGTCAAATGTGACTAAATAATTTAATTTTAGTAATAATAGGTACCTGCGCCCTCTACGTATACGTAATACATATAATACAGTCATAGCTTAGTTTTTTCACAGATTTGCATGTACCTATATTATATAAGTATAAGGTATAAACAACATACATATAAACAATATAAGTATAGATAATATTACCTTTTTTGATGTATATGCAGGTACTTTCTATCACATTCTCTTGTAAACATAAACGTGTCTAAGCGTTGATTGTCAATTATTGTAATATGTACACCTTTCAACCCTCAAAGGGGGCATATGTAAAGGCGTTGAAATAAATCTGTACTTGTTTTAACGATTTTTTTCGAGGAAATCCTTGTTTAATTATTTATGTAATGATGTACTTACATGACATGTATATAAGTATATGTATTGTAAAATTTCCCAACGATATTTACTCCCATCTTTAAATAATAAATCCTAATTAATACGCTCTACAAATGCTCATTGCTCATCGTGTCATTGCCCATGCAACGTTGGAATGACATGTAAACCATAAATCCATTCCCTGGACACATAAATGCAGTGTATTTTTTTAAACAAAAACCAACGTTTTTTATTTTGGTGTCGTGCGCCTCTAATCTCATAGCGAGGATGCAGACGGAAAACCTGTACAAATTTTGCCCTTAAAAACGTATGGCATATAGATGAGCAAGTGTACCAATATGTATACCTTCAACTACCTTTTGGAAAGTGCACATACGGTATTGATATGGATCTGTGTGTGGAAAAGTAAAATATACCTAATTATTAAAATATCCTTTTTTTTCTGTACAAGGGAAAACAGGTATGACAGAGGCAACAGGTTGTTTCATCTTGAGGCATTTATTTATGCTATATACCCTTATAGAAACCAGGGTATACCCAATTTTGGTGGACAAGCCTTTTTGACTCCACACTCGCCTTATTCTGTATACCTTATTCTGTAGGTACTTTTCAAGAAATAATAATACAAAAAAAAAAGCTTAAGGGCAATTTTCACTTGCTCGGACAGGTATGCACAGGTACCGTCCAAAACCAGTGACTTTTCTCCCTTTGCATAATGCTCCTTAAAACGTATATAGGGGCATAGGCGTTCCTTCACGGCTTACTCAATGTTCTCGTTAGATTATACGCATTCCATTAAAATATATTCCATTTAATATTCTGAAATGAATAGTAATTTCATATTGAAACTAAACTGGAATTTTGTTTTCAGGTGAAATCTCTGAACTAAATCTGACCTTGATGACCTACGGCCGACAGACCTTCGTTTTAATACGGTTGCCATATAGCCATTGAAAAATATAACGTGATATTTGCACCAGCCCTGTATTGTTGGGGGAAAAATACGTTTTTTTTTCTTCTGTTGGAAAATCTTGAAGAGAGAGAGAAAAAAAGGCGAGCCTGTGTATTTTCTCCACATATTTTTTGACTATGTGACAGCAGCTCCATGTTGAAGATTGTTGGATTTTTGTGGAGGAATTGACCCCATCCTTTGACCTGGGAGGAACGGGCCAGTCAAGTCATCAGCATGGCCTTTCTCTGTCCAGTCAGAATTCGCCGGGGGAAGAAGAAAAAGGGTGAGTTTTCTATTTTTTTTCCGTATGTATAAAAGATAATTATTGACAGTAATTTTCCTTTGATCTATACAAGAATGTATGTATAATCTTCCAAAAAAAATTGGATTGGCCTGAACGTGATTTTTATAGCCTATAAATAATAATACAGTCGAACCTCTCTATAACGGGCTCCTTTATAATGGTTTTCTCTCTATACCGGTGGCTGAAAATGCTTCCCTCAAAAACTTTCTCCAATTATTAATATGGAAATTGCTGTTCTCTATAACGTTTTTTCGTTATAACGGGGAAAATACATATGTTGATTTAAGGGGAACCGTTATATAGAGGTTCGACTGTAATGTTGAGCTCGGAAATCAGTTTTTCAATGTCAATGTAACGTGCTGCAGTTTGCAATTTGGAGTTGACACCTGGTCATTTGTATTGTTAATTGCAGTATACAAAATTTTATTATTTGAACTGTTATATTGGCTAAGCCCACAGCTCATACAGTTTTACGGAGCAAATTGATGATAAACAATTGTTTGTGTATGAAGTTGTTGGCGATCAATTATATTATCCAAGGGCTTTTGGGTTACTTGTTTTTACTTCATCGATTTGACCAAGTCGAAATATTTAGGTTAGAGATACTGATTCAGTTCATGGTAAGCCTTGTAGTTGATGTTGTATAGTTGTATTTGGTACTAGTAAGCAGTAGTATATAACAAACAAATGGATCCAATGTAAAATATTAAGATCAATTTGTTGAGCCTAGACGTGGAATTTTACTGAATTAGGTATACAATATTCACTGGCAATGCACTATAGTAAGTACGTGTGACTCGTTTGTTACAGGTCACAGATCATGACCGAATTTATTGATGGTTTCTAGAATTAAACAAAAACTGTATACATATAACATATATGATCCCTTTTCGTTGCCACTTGTAATACAGGAGAATGTCATCCGGAATATGGGGAAGAGGAAGGTCCACAAATGGGGAGAATCACTGGGTCTTCCAGTATTGAAACCTTGGTTAGAGTCGGACTTGAGAAAGAAGCTGGTGAGTTAAAAAAAATACATTCTGTATTTATTTGATAATAACATAGATATGACTTATGATTTATGCATCTGACATGATACTTGCATACTTGAGCACAGTATTGGCTCTTTATCTTTTCTGACTCAAAACGCAATTTTAAGCAATGAAAATGTAAAGTATTGTTTTTATTTGGTTTTCTAACAATTCCACAGGCCTATCTCCAGACAGTCGACATGTGGTCCTCCATGATTTTGCTCCATGCGTTGATGATGAGCTTCAAGTCAAAAGGGGCGATATTGTGAGTAAATTGATTGTTGTATATAATTCGTTCATTAAATCAAAACCTCTTGTTTCTGTAGTGGCACACACATTTAGATGTGTATTTTCTCCGGAAGAAAAGAATTGGGATATTTTTGAATGGATTTTGAAGTTATGTTTTAACCTTCTGATCTGAATGAACATTGTTGTAAGCAATTGGGTTCGAATTTTGAATCTTCGAATGAATACAGTATTTTATCTTATAACTTACGTTTGTGGATTCTTGCCAGGTCAACGTTTTGTACAGGGAGAATGATTGGGTATACGTACTGCATGAAAATCGAGAAGGATTCATACCACACTCTTACACCGTCCCATATGCGAGTCATTTGAGTGAACTAGCTCTGGAATCCGATAATAACAAGAATAACAATACATTGAGCAAAAATTCCCTAAAGAAATTGCCCAGAGACAGTGATTCCACCTCCAAGCACACGCAGAGTGACCCGGAGGATAATAACGAGGGGAGCGTGGCGAGTAAAACCACACAGGACTCCGTTGCTCATCCTTTTTACAAAGTTAGTATTGTTTTTGCGTATAAAAACGGTTTTTAACAAGCCGTCGAACAGTTCCGGCGATTGTACAATTTGTATGATTATCATTTGTTTAACTTGATTTTATTTGTCTTGGGTTGATAGGATCCGCTCGGTCGCTATATAGTGTTGTACAAGTTCACAGCTCGTGATGAAAATGACATGAACGTGGAGAGGGGGGAATTACTCACCGTCCTCAATAAGGATGACCCCGACTGGCATTGGGTGCTTCGTTCAGATGGTCAGGAAGGGTTCGTTCCAGCCGCATTTATTTACCCACTCAATCAAACCATGGAGGGCAATGTTAAGACCAATGAGAATGAGTGCAGTCAACAAGCCCTGGGCTCGGAATTGGTTCTTCTGTATGACTACAAGGTGAATCAATGAGAAACTACTAATTTTCTATTTATAACGTGTTCTGAATGCCAATAGCAATATTGATAACTATTGTCAATTGGAAGTGACTCCAATATAAAGCACTGTGCAGTTCCACGTTTTATTGTTTTTAATTTTAAGTTCGACTTTAAATTTATTGACTAAATGAATGTTTATTAACTATGTATTGAATATATCTTTAGGCTCAAGCTCCGGATGATTTATCCGTGAAACGAGGAGATTGGGTTTACGCCGATATTCAGAATCAAACTGTGGAAGGATGGATCTGGGCTTTCGCTCCTCGCCAAAGAAAATACGGTTTTATTCCAAAAGCGTACGCCAGACCACCTGCTATGACGTCCCTTTAGCGTTTAATGACCGTTTACATATACCTAGGCCATATTATCAACAATTGCTTCGAATAATACAGATTAATATTATTAACAATACGGCATACGATAAACATGTAAAGACAAATGAGACAAGAGACAAAGTACGAATAATCAGGCAATCAAATAATTAATGTTTATATAGGAGTTAAATAGGGTTAATTTTATACATTCAAAAAAATGTTTGTATTACTCAACGTCTGTTTTTATTTTGTTAACCCAAGTTGTCAACGAGCACGAACATAATACATATTATTGGCTTAGTACTTACATTAAGATTAAGAGCTAGGTTTAAAGTATTTTATAATCTTTGTTATACGTTCATGAAAATAGTGTCATGTTTTTGAATAAGAATTTTGTACATGCCTATATCGCACATTGTGTTAAAACCGAATCCTGCAAATTTTGATATTTTAGTCGCAGGCTTGACCTGCTAAAATTCATTCTGGAGGCGTAGCATCATTTTTTTTACAATAATTCAATTCAATTAAGCTACAAAGTTAGACATCAGTAAGGAAGCCAAACTTATAGGACAACTATGATGGTAACTATAACACAGCGTTGTATTTCGACCAGCCCTTTCCGCGTGAATATATGGAGCGAAGCAGTCATCATCAGCGCCAGAACTGGGACTGTCACATCCGTTTTGATTAAAACCATGTTAGAAAATACAACTCAACGAACGGGGACAAAGCGGTATATATAAGGGATACAATGCTTTGCATCAATGAATGTGTATAATAACGAAGAAGAACAAAACTTAACTTACGTCAAGAGCATAATGAGCAATTCAAAGACGACGCTGGCATTAGAATATTCCGGTCGGAATCGTAGGAGGGAGTGGATTTCACAAATGGCCCTTAAGATACACGCGTGTGACGTGCTTGTTGAAACCTCCATTGTCTGGGCTATGAATGCCTCTGCAAAAAATAATCATTCAAATGAAACCTGTAGGCCAACGCGATAAAAGTTACCAAGTTCAAGTTTGTTTTAGCTTTTTACTTATTGTTGAAATTTAAAAAAAAATCCATACCGACTTGTTCGTACATGTAGCACCTGTTAAATGAAAAAAGATGTGCAAGGATTAACATACGCTGCCCACATTTCTTATAACCACAGAGTCTACCAAGACGCTCAGGCGGGTGGAATTTAAATAAAATTATTTAACGAGTTTTCTTCATTTCCATGCAAAACGTGAAGAGATCAAGACTCTTACCTTTCGTATCCTAAAAGTTTGGCTTTCTCACCATCTCCCGTTGGTTTTTCCGGTTTTCCTGTGGGTTTCCCGGAACCCAGCAGCGGTTTGGGCTTGTCCTCGTACACATGCTTTGCATAGGCATCTAGTTCAACTGCAGAGACAACAAACATTTAGTCATCTGATTCGTGGTAAATAAATTTTAGCATCTACACCCTAAAAAAAGTTACACATTAACTTCAAAATTTGCAATGGATAATCCGCACAAGAACGTACAGGTTAGCGGGATTTCAATGACGGCATCCATGACCACAGCATCTCCTTGATTGAAAATCCCGGGGAAGACATCCGGCCGACTGACTTGAACGGTGAGTCCCAGTTGACTTCCTTCTGGAATATTCAACTTCTTGATTATCTTCTTCTTATTACTTTCCGGATCCGTAATTTTAACAAGGTACTGCTCAATGATGCTATCTTTGACCCCTGCCAAAATATTAAAGTCCTCGTCACCAACAACTAAATTCTGATTCCCCACGTCCACGGAATTGTCCAGGGGGGAAGACTCATCATCCGCATCCTCCGATTGTCCCTTGTGCTTCAGCTTCACGCGGATGTGGTTGTCAAATGTGGATCCAAAATTCAGTCTATTAATCTTCTCCAGAACTTCTGGGTTGTAGTTCAAAATTTGTTGGAGCTGCTTCATGTTCACTTCCTGGGAGGACGAGAGGGTGATGCCAGAGATGAGAACCAGGCACAAGGAAGCGAAGAGCAGGTTACGACTTCCATTAAGGTAATAACAATTAACCAACAAAAACATTGCGTTGCCACAGCTAATTCCAGTAAATTTGTGTAGCTCCCACGCGTTTGTTTTTATAGTTCTTCCGAGTTGGCCGTAATAGCAATACGCGTGAATATTTTAATTGGGACACTGATGCTGGAAATTTAATTCTAAAATGACTCCTTTCTATTTCCCATTGTCTTCGTTTCCCTAATCTCGGAAATTCTTACACTTGCAGAGCCTGACAAAGTTTCACATGCCTTCCTATAGAAGAATAATTACGAAATAGTCAAAAAATTGCTACCGTGTTTATTTTTATTTCTCGCTCATGTCATTAATTACCGGCGCTGTTATGAGCTCATTAAGACTTCTGGGGTGAATGAACCGGCCTTTATTTTTACTAGGAGGGACCGGAACAAGGCTTGTGGACTCAAAAACTGACGATCACGAGGAAATATGAGACAAACAAGCAGTGTACCTACCTAAGTAAGTACTTTGTATTGGAATGTTTACCCTCGTATCTCATATGTGATATACATATGTACCTGTATACATACTACATACCTATTTATATTTCTACGCATATCGAATATACAAGGATTAGTGAAGTTATGACAAGAAAATAAAAGCATGAATTTTATGCTAAAAAATACATAATTTGACTTCAAGTTCATCGTTACCGGCCATTCTTCAGTTATATATGACTTCCAATACTTGTTCATAGTCAATTAAGATCACGCCGGATTGCCATTTATGTACAGTGGAGTCTCGATATAAAAACTCTGAAGGGAAAGGCAGAACATGTTGTAACAGGGAAATGTTGTTGTACAGAACATTAAATATGCACTTTACATGTGCGAAGGGATTTAAAAATAATGTTGTTACAGAGAAATCCTGTTATAAAGAGACTTTTTCCAGAGATGCTCCCCTGCACGCGTAAAAATGACAAATTTGCACATGTAAGAAATGTCCAAGTCAGGAATCCATGTATGTTACACACGTATACATACGTGCCTAAAAATGGCTACTGAATTAAAAGAAATCAAATAAATAAAAACAAGTGGATTAATTTCAGTATAAAATTTTATGTCCACAATCTGATTATGTTCATCTCGTGTCTCGTGGTATGTGAAGAATGATTATAAAATTTATACAGTTACAACCATCTTTTGCAGAGTATCACATTATAGTTCTAGCGGAAAACAAGAAAAAATTACAAATTCAACCTTTTTTGGCCACTTGTAACGAGTTGGTTCAATCAAAAATATGAAAACATTTTTTTTTTTCGCGGTGAATAATGTCTTTGGTATGCATATATACGTCATGGCAAAAAAGTACCTATGCTCATCCATTTGGTGGTTTCACCCGGGGAATAGATGAAGACGGAGGGAAGGAAGTGGGAAGAAGAGAGAGAGAGAGAAACGGAAGACTCCGCAGGACTGGAAAGGAGTCTGGGGGTCTTTCTCTCCCTCGGCGTTGAAAGTAAATGGTGAAAGTGCCCCTTGCTTTCTACTATGTTCAGAGGAGGGGAAAGCGACAGGGTTGAGATAGACCGTGAGGTTGGAAGACATGGGTTTGCCTCCCCGATTAAGGATTGCAAGGACTCGGTACGTGACAAAGAGCTTCCACAGGAAAGTAGAGACAGAGAGAGAGAGAGAGAGATGATGGAGAAAGTGAAAGCTAGTCGGAAGCCACAGCTTGGCGCCCACAAGCATTGATCCGTTCCAAATTTCCCTCCTCGTTTGGCATCTTCATACAGCGTGGTGGCAGAAAAAGACGGTTCGTAGGGTAAAAAGCTTGTAATTGTGGCCAATTGGGCAATTGTGACCACCTACCAATTTAATTGAGAACGACGCGTAATGAAAGAAAATGATATATGTATATAGCATGTAATACATGTACATGCAGTACATGTATTACATCACATCACATGTAGCACATATAATCACATCAAACTACATATATCGGTTATAAGTAAAAAAACAAAAATTTCTTGGATACACAAACTAATGCCAACAGTTTATTACATACACATTTGATGATTGGAACATCAGAACAGCATGGAGATTAATTTTTTACATCTGCAGTCGTGGTTTTTGGTACAAAAGGAGTATTGAAAACGCATTTTCTGATGCTGAGCTTACCTTGAACAATTTTGGGCGACGTGCATTCAAACACAGCCCTTCCGGTGGCAGTTTGGACGGGAAAGTAGGTTTTGGAGGGATCGTCGAATACGATGAAAAAGCGAGATGGTATATTTTTACTTACAATTAGTGGTATAGACCCTTCAAATTGTGTGAGTGTTGTAAACTCTGTTATAGTGTGAAATGTTGGACGTACTAAAGGATGAATTTTTTAAACTCTAAACGCTTTCTAAACGTTTTAACGCTAAACTTATCGTATACGGAAAGAAAACAACTAAATAATACAATCTTGCGATTTGTAAAGAAAAATAACCTCACTTGCACCCTGTTAGAAATAATTAGTTGTACAGTGGATTCTCTCCATAACATCACCCCTTATAACAGCATTTTCTCCATAGCGTCACGAAATTTGCATCACCACATAGAATAATTACATAATAATTGCGCTCTCTATAACAGCATTTCTTTTATAACAGCAAAATTTTGGGTTCCCTTGGATGCTGTTATAGAGAGACTCCATTGTAATAAAGTATGTAATCATTATTTTTTCCAATTAAGTTATTTAAGGAAGATTTTTAATTTCAATTTATGCGTTCGGATGTGTGACGTCAGATATTAGTCCCGTCCACCACATTCTGCGCACGGTCGATGCCTTTTAAATGTTATCTGTAAATGACAGCCAATTATGAACAGTAATGTTCGAACGAGCATTTGATGGGGCAAAGCACTTCTTTGCATTTTTTTTTGTGCTAATCGCTTGTTTGCAATGCTAATTACAAGTATGCATTCACAACCACGCATTTGCTATTGCGGTTGCGACGATGTACTTACAAATGCATATGTATTTTCATTTGTTATTTCATTTTTATATTCAAATTTCTACATTTATATTGTTCTAGAATTCGAAATTTCCTCTCACCATTGCAAATGTTCTGGGAAGATATTATAAAATATAATCGTTCATGTACCTATGTAAATCCTAATTTACAACTACATGCATTTATGTGGATCCGGGCATTCTTCAAGTGCGGACGACAGCTCGGGCTGCATTTCCTGGGGAAGTATGGATGGATAATAATCCCTAAGAGGAATGGTGCCAATAGTGATGGGAATATAGCCTCGAAGATGTACCGGCGGCCATTGAATTTCCATGTCTAGCTGCAAAATCAAATAAATTGTTTAGAGCCAAATCTACTGTCATTAAGAAAGTTTCTTTCATGCACTGCGTATGTATGTATATGTTATGTATCTCCCAATGAATATCGATTCAACATGGATTTTTACATGTAAATTGTATTGGACGTCAATAATCCGACAATTCCCCAGTTTGGTTGGGGGTGAAGGCGGAATTTTCAAGACAGCGGCTCTCCAAATGTCCCTGTAGCCCGGCTGAAACCCTTCGTGATAGGCTCTTGCCAGCACTTTTGCTTCTCTGCTGGTCCTTTTCCCAGCATAATATTTAATAACCTGCAGAATAACATACAATTTTGTTAGACAGCCTCCTTTCTCATGAATTAAAGGAGGTTAAATCGTAGTAAAGTGGAGTCTCTTTATAACAACTTTTCTATATAACAATATTATTTTTTCCGCCCTTGGTACATATAAGCTACATATTTTATGTTCTATGTAACAACACTTCCCTGTAACAATATTTTTCGCCTTTCCCTTCAGAGTTGTTATATAGAGACGCCACTGTAAGTAGTACAGTCGACTCTCTCTATAACAGTCCCCTGTAAAACAGTACTCTCGTTATAGCAGCAGCAAAAAATGCTCCCCTTAAAAACTTTCTCCATTTGTTAACATAGAAATGTCTGTTTTCTATGACAGTTTTTCGCTTTAACAATAGAAATTTGATGCTTTATAGGGTGCTGTTATAGCGAGAGTTAACTGTATGATATAAAATTTATACAAATTTAAATAGATACAAGCTTATAATTATAATTACTTGAACTAAGGACAGCGTTATCGCATTAACTGGGCATCTACTCTGGTTTTGCATCTCACAATCAGCCTCAATGAACACGAATTGACCTGGGACGTAGCCTGTCCTCCGGATTTTCAAGATGTAGCTGATGCGGCCACTGGAAAAAAATAAATAACCGAGCTTTATACACATATAACTTTACTTGGTATTATATTGGCGTTCATACTTGCGAATAGATTTTGTCGAATTCGTTTTGGAAAAATTTAACTCAAGAAAATCATTTTACTATAGAGCCGCAAAAGCATTTTCTGTGGAATGCTACTTATACTTTTCAGTTGGCTTGGAAGTGAAAAATCAGGGCTATAGAGAGGGAGTTAAATGCTAGTCACTTTGCATACACTTAATTCAGTTGGATCTCTCTGTAACACCATTCAGGAGAAGGACGAAGAATGTTGTTATAGAGAAATGTTGTTACAGAGAACATGATTAATTTTGGGGCAAAACGATACGTTGTTATATCAAGATGCTGCTGTACCATGCTGAGTAAAAAGGATAAAGAACAGGGCTAGAAGAGGAGTCAGCTGCCTGGCACTCCGCATAGGTATACACACGTGCTTAATTTAATACATTGGAGTCTCTGTATAACAACATTTAAGGAAAAGACAAATAGTGTTGTTATTGAGAAATGTTGTTAAACCGAACATGAATATTTTTGGGGTTAAACGATACAAAAGTACAGCAAATGATGTTGCTATAGAGAAATGTTATTCCACAGAACACGAATAATCTGAGGGCAAAGTGACACTGAAGTACAAAAATATCATTTTAAAAAGGTGCTTGCATGTATTTTAATGCAAACTCCAGAATTATATGTGAGACTTGACGATTTGGCTTCAGCGCAGTGCTTGGTTTTACCATTTTGTCCGCTCAAAAAATGTTGTTACAGGGAACTTCTAACAAGTGTACGGTGGAGTCTCTCTATAACACGTCTCTTTATAACAACATTTCTCTGTAACAACATTATTTTTTCCACCCTTTGTATACATGTAAGGTGTATATTTAATGTTCAATATAACAACTTTTCCCAGTAACAATATTTTTCGCTCTTCCCTTCAGAGTTGTTATATACAGACTCCATACTCCATATATAGGTGGGTATATAATCTATATAAACAACAAAGGGTTTTGAACAGAGCTATAGCACCTTTTTTGCTGGGACTTTCGAGATATGTATAAATAACCTATGCATTTATAGATTGTATTTATAGATGCATTTATAGAACCTATACAGTCGAACCTCTCTATAACGGTTCCCCTTAAATCAGCATATTTTCCCAGTTATAACGAAAAATCGTTATAGAGAACAGAAATTTCTATGTTAACAATTGGAGAAAGTTTTTGAGGGAATCATTTTCAGCCACCGGTATAGAGAGAAAACCGTTATAAGGGAGCGCGTTATAGAGAGATTCGACTGTACATTTATGATTGCATAAACATTCTATGCAAAATTTTGATTTTTACAATTTTACCTCACACACCACAGGCAGCAAACGTCTTTGGATATTAAAATTTCCGAGGGCCGACTCGCATCTACGTCCATATTTAGGTCCACGATGGCATTCACCGTGAATTGAGCGTTCACCTTGTAGTTCTTCATGATCCCGGCTCTCTGCAGAACCGCCAGAACTTCATAGGACACTTTGCCGTGGGATCCCTCGAAGGACGAGGGGATATCCGAGGGGAGTTGGAAATCGAAGAGAAACTCCGCTCGGCCTTTCTCGATTGTGACGTCACTTTTTCCTGGAAAAACGAGCGCGTTCAACACGTCAAAATGTTTTTTTTGGAACATTTATAATTTGGTGAAAATTCCCAGAAGACTATGATATAGTTTATACCGTCTCCGAAGAGGTACAGATTGATCATGAAATATTTCTCCATGTCTGAATACGGAATCCTGTTCCACCGACTCCCCTCAGTCCATAAGACGGATGCGTGGCCGCGAAATTTTAATTGAAGACCTTTTACAATGTCAAAAAATTTTCCCCATCAAATACATTAATCTTACTAATATTTCAGTATGTATTATTTCAGGTTATCAGATTAAAAAATATCGATTACATTTAGTTAGGAAATTCGTTCACATTGGCAGTACGAAGTAACGTGCGGTTTTATTGGGTACGTAGATACTCATTTGGTTATTTGAAGACGAGAAAATCCTGGGCAAGCTAGTTACTCTTAAACAATAATTTCTGGTGTACAAACCAGTTTTAAGGCATCTTGGGCTTACCTTGAACAATCTTGGGCGACGTGCATTCAAATACCACCATTCCGGTGACGTTTTGGCCAGGAAAGTACCTTTTTGAGGGATTGTCGAATAGGATGAAAAACCGAGATGGCATCTTTTTGCGAGGCAAAATAGTCAAAATGCGTTTGTTTCGAGCTCTGTTTTATTGCAAAAAGTGGGACTATAGGAAAAGATGAATTTGCTGCATTTGCACGTCAACTCGCGTTTAGTGTATCGCATAAGGAAAGAAAACACTTAAATAATATAATCTGGCGGTTTCTAGAAAAACAACCTCACTTGCATTTCCTTAGAATGGCTTAGAAATATATCATCAGTTATAAGTTGTAGTTAATGTGCCTTATCTTTCATTTTCCAGTTTATTCATATACCGAAAATTTTCAATTTTAACTAATGAGCTACATGTGTTCTGAGAAATAGTTCCATGCTCTATACGCATTTCTAGTTTGCATTTATGTACTATTTGTTAACAACATTAATTACAAGTTTGTACTTACAAACACGCGGTTGCCTTTGTTCGACGAAATTTAACAACGTTACAACTGGTTTATGTTCGCTATTTCAATTTTCTATTTTAATTTTGAAAGCTGTATTTATTTAGGTTCGAAATTTGCC
Organism: Disparrhopalites patrizii; assembly: GCA_034698585.1. NCBI lineage: Eukaryota > Metazoa > Arthropoda > Collembola > Symphypleona > Sminthuridae > Disparrhopalites > Disparrhopalites patrizii. The sequence goes on along the minus strand of JAQGBT010003692.1, from coordinate 99 downwards.
CCCATCATGGGAAATTTGCATCTCTGTTAATTTAATTTAATTTTAATATAATGTTTATTTTATTTAATTTTAATATAATGTTTATTTTATTTTATTTTA
>JAQGBT010003691.1:0-18792 GCA_034698585.1 Disparrhopalites patrizii | reverse complement strand
TCTCTCTTTGTCTCTCTAGTTCTCTCTCTTTCTCTCTCTCTCGAATTTTCTCTCTTTGTCTCTCTAGTTCTCTCTCTGTCTCTCTAGTTCTCTCTCTTTGTCCCTCGAATTTTCTCCCTTTGTCTCTCTAGTTCTCTCTAGTTTTCTCTCCTTTTCTCTGTTTGTCCCCAATTTCTCTCTTTCTCCCTCGTGTTCTCTCTTTCTCTATCTTTCTTTCTCTAGTTATCTCTCTTTCTTTCTCCAGTTCTCTCTTTCTTTCTCTCTATTTCTCTCACTCTCTTTGTCCCTATATTTCTCTTTCTCTCTCTTTGCCCCTATATTTCTCTCTCGCTTTCTTCCTCTATTTCTCTTCCTCTCTCTTTGCCCCTATATTTCTCCCTCTCTCTTTTTCCTCTATTACTCTCTCTTTCTCTCTCTACGTATCTCTTTATTCTGTCTTTCTCCGTCTATGTGTCTCTCTTTCTCTCTTCCGTTCTATTTTCCCTCCCTGGCTCAATGTTGGCGACTCTCGTTTGGATTTAGGGCTCTTGCAACGTGAGACAACTCACACTACGACCCTGTCCTGGGCGTATGATTAGCATCCCACCCCTTTCCCTCCCTCTCGAATGTTCAACCATCGGTAAATCCCCGGACTCTTCAGTTTGAAACATGACCAGATCAACGTGTCTGTATTTTTCATGGTTACTATACATGCAGCCTGTTACACCGTCAGAATTTCCCCCTGACCTTTGTATGGAGTGTTATAAAAGAAAAGATCATTTATGGAGCCTTATCTATAGACACACGTACATACATACGAATGTACATGTTACCACGTAAGCATGATCAATATAGCTAGTGCCATCCACTCCCGTGCTCAAGAAAAAAAATTACATGTAGAGATTTCACCGTAGTTATAGCCACACATTATAATCATGGTAGATGGTGAATTTTAAAACAATACGGTATACTCTCACCGTATACTGTGCTACTATACATTTATACCATCACTATACATTCCAGGCCAATTTCCGGTATTAAAAAAGAAAGTTTATACTCCCTCGTGCACTGCAACTGTCCAGGTATTACACGGTGATGGTCTGAGATTAAATTTGACGTCTTTTGAAAAGCCCGTGTTTCCCTTTGTCACTCCATAAAGTTCCTCCAGGGAAGAGACGGCTCCCATAGTAAATGAAGTCGCTGAATGGAATTGTTAATGAAAAGGATTGAAACTTTCATCCCTCTTGATCCCCTTGCTTATGTTTGAGGAAAAGGATACTTTCTCTTGGCTTTTTTTTTATGCTAAAATAGAAAATGTGAAAAGGTAAAGGGTCAAACATATCTCCGTCATATACCCTTTCCTCTCTCTTTCTCTCTCTCTCTCTCTCTCTCTCTCTCATTCTTGCTTTCATGGTCACAGAAAGTGTCAAAGAGCGAAGGCGCTCCGCTGCTTAGTCATAACCTTTCACAATTGCCTTTTGTGAGAGGAAAGAGGTATTCTGAGGAGACTTGATCATCAAAATTAATGACTGTCACACGTGCTCCTCCGGAGAGATAAAATGGGCTTTTTATCTCCTAATACCACAAATTACATGTTCTTCTATGGTAATAATTTTCATTCTGTACAAGTTCACAACTTTTTCTTTCTTGGGTCTTACTTTACCCTGGATCCCGTAGTCTCTGCAGGAGTTGGGAGTATGTATATAGAACTTCCATTTCCAGACCGAAAGAAAGTCCTTTAGGATGGCTTGGGACAAGCGCCTCTGAACTTTCCCTCCATGCGCCCCATCTACATCTCCTTTTGGGTACCAGAACCCTTTAAAAATGCCTTTCAGCACCCATCACCCTTTATGAAGTCTTTATTTTTGTTACTAATAATTAACTGTGTTACTAATAACAATGCTATAAGCAATTTAATTGAGTTACATTTAATTGGGCAAGACTTTTTTAAACTCTATCGGATCACTTTCCCCTGGTCATAAGGGGGACTAATTACAGCCGTTTCCGGCATCACAGTTTCCTACGTGTAGGCATTTGGGACTCCAAATTCGAATATAATATCCGTTCACATATTAGAAATCCCTGGGACCATGCAGGGTTGTTAGCCGCTCCTTTGATTAATTAAGCCCTTTGGGACGCATATTGCTAAAGGATGGCGTTGGTCATATCACACTTTCACGACAAATGAAATGATGGATTTTCCTGGATTACAAATCCCTCGTTGTGTTGAGATTGCAATCGCCTAGTAAGATTCTGAATTCCTCCATGGGACTTTCTCCTCATATAACGTGTGTAAATATATGTATATAACATCTGAGCATATTTGCATATAATTATAAATGCATTTAGTAGATTACAACAACATGGGAAATGGACCAGTGTGGAAGAGCCTGGAGTTACGTACATACAAGAATCGAGGAATATTGTAGATGGATAGATGGATATAATGACTAATGACCATTGTGTGGTCATATTAACGGTTTAGGGCATTGGAAGGTATAAAAGTCAGGATTGTACTCTCCAGAAAAAGACGTGTCTGGAGGGACAATAATAATCGGAAGTGCAATTTTGCATGGTAATACATGAGGCAACTTCCATGGGCCATTAATTATTCCCAGTGGCGTTCTTTGGGATAATTGTGTGGGAATTAAAACGTTGAAAGACACGTTTATACGTACAATATAAGGGATAATTGTATGTATAATATAAGGGAGAAAATATTTCGGATTTATCAATTAAAGTCGTTTTCATTGTTTCAATCTATAGGAATGAATTACCGGTGGAGAAGGCGACGAGTCGGGAGCCGGGTCAACCCTTCTGTATGGCTCAACATTATCGCTTGATGACCACTTACAGAGTACCATGCCTGCCACGGGATTACCATCGAGATACAACTAACATCCTTAATGATCACATTATTGTTGCTTACAGAAAACATGTAATGATACCACTTAATATTTAATACTTCTATATAGATATGTACGTGTGTATACCTGTAGTTATATGAACATGACATTATGGGGTCATTTTTGGGGAAAGCAGTGGGGGAAAAAAATGTAATTCTATAATCCCTGCAAATTATGTGACCGTAGTTTTTTACTTGTCCCATACGGACGCTGGAGAGGAGGCTAACAACAAAAGAAATATTCCAGCAGTTCAAAGCCATTGTCCAGTCGGAAACTGCCACGAATGACATTCCAGTGGGTATATTGACTAGTCAGATGAGACCGATTTGGGCGGATGAGAGGGTCAAGTTGTGCGTCGGTAAGTGTTCCAGCCCACATTGAGCCACGTGTTCCTTAATAAACCCTCAGAATTCCTGGTTGCTCTTCTAGTTGGACGTCGAAGTTGTGAATTTTATGAGAGTTTGACACGTTAACATCTGCAAATGTAATAATTATGCTTTCTCTTCGACGTCAGATTGTCTCGCTTTCCTGTAGTTTTTTATATGTGAAATTAATGGGTAAAGGCAAGCGGCATATTAACGTTTTGGTCATTCGCAATGTTAATAGACGACACGAACAAATCATCGATTGAGGAAATTGAGACATGCCAGTTCATCATTTGCTTTGACGATCCCTTGCCGGCCCAGTACTTCAATGTCAAGAACCCGGTTACTAAGGCGGGTCACTGGATCAATGAGACGGGACGGGATGAAACGAATATTCTTCATCAAATGCTCCATGGAGGTGGTAGCATTTTTAACTCTGGCAACCGCTGGTTCGATAAAACACTACAGGTACTTGAACTGAAGTAATATCGTTTATGGTCAGTTTATGACATAAGTACTATATTTTTGCATCTGCACTATCCGAACTAACAACTGCGTATGTATTGATCGCCCTAGTTCATTGTTTCATCGGATGGAGCCGTTGGAATTTGTTACGAACATTCTCCTGCCGAAGGAATAGCTCTTTTGAACTTAGTCGACGAATTTTACAACAAGTTAAAGTCTCAGGAGGAACAAGGAAGCACCGAGCAGGAAGAGCAGGAATGGTCCATACCACCACCAATTAAACTTGAATGGGAGATTTCTCACGATTCCAGAAATGCCATTACCGAAGCATCGATGGCAATTGATCAGTATGTCCCATTTTGTTCTGAATGTCGTCAGGGTTAATCTGGCTTAAACAATATTACTAGCACTGGTTTTTGCTATTTCGGAACATGCTTACCCGGGAACTTGATGTTGTGATATGTAATAAAACGAAATTACTCACTCTGAAAATTTTGTTACTGCAGGTTGGTCAAGGACGTGGATCTTCTTGTGTTTCGGTACGATGTTTACGGCAAAAATTTCATTAAGAAATGCAAGGTCAGCCCGGATGTCTTCATACAGTTGGCGCTACAACTCGCTTATTACAGGTACATTACCAGCTTTAATTGTCTATTCTGCACCAAATAAAAGGTCGCTATTTGTCAAGTCACAAAAATTGTTTATTTGCCTGATGTGTCAGCTACAGTATACATAGTCACCCATTTAAAGCCAGGAATCCGAAATTTCGGAACATATATACAGGGTAACAGCTTCGGCAATAACTCCCAGGTAATCACAAAATTGGTAATCCAAATGTCTCCCCGTGAATTCGGTACCCAAACTTTTTCATAAATTATGCAGACAGTGATTCCATTTGTGATGACTTTAAACCACCTACTCAGAAATTATTACAAAACACAGGTACTCCTACAACCACATCAAATAGTTATGGTCCAAGTAAAACACAATTTTTGTAGTCCACACTGGCTACACATACCCAGTCTACTAGATGGAAACAAATACTACTAAGAACAAATGTCCACTTCTAAAGTTAATTGTTTGTAGGTGGCTGAAATCTTATCAAAATTCTTCACAAAACAATTTTTGCAGCTAGTCCAACAAAAAAAGTATGTTGTGGGTGTTATTCGTAGCTGTCATCCTGCATACTTCTAATTTAATGCAGATATCTACTCGTGATCATAATATAGTCGGCACTCAATTGAATTAGTACCGAAGTATTGTGGAGGATCATTTTGATTCCTCTTAGGTACTTAATAATAATTAGAAATTGACAACAGGTTTTGGTTTTAGCATCTCATGGTTCAAAATAGATTAGTTAACGTTGTGCTTTAGTGTAACTTTAAACTCTGGCTTTGACTTCAACGTTTTATAAGCTCCGTCACGAAACCTATTTAATGACTACGACAAGTAAACGTTAGTATAGACTAGCTATAACATGATTCTGCAGATCCTAACTTCAGGAAACTTAAGAGGTAGTTGTTAAACAAGAAGATGTTTACCAGCAAATACGATCAGTACGGAAATAGAACTGCCCAGTAAACTTTTTTGTTCTAACCTTTGAGATCATTAGGTTTCAAATGACAAGAAAACAGTCTTAAAACACATTAACGTTGATCAGATATAATAATACATATAAAGATTTAGCTACTGCCAGGATAATAGCAACCTACAATTCAATGCGATTTTGCTCGTAGTAATTCTGCTCTGTTGCTTCTTTCGGCGCTTCACCTTCCTGTGTACTTTCAGGTTTTAAAACTCGTAGATATCTTCGGAATGTTGCTTCTGCTATAGCGATCTGCTGTGTCATTCCTTCGATATTTTGAAGCGTACTCACATACTGAAATCATACAAACATTAATAAGCTCATTAATTAGGACCGATACAAACTGACGATGAAATTGTTGCGGAATCAAAATGGGTCTGACAGTAGCAGTTTGCTGAAAATACTTTTTATGTTTTTATTTATACATTGTATAAATGTAATGTAGCCAGACGTGTAAGACTTCTACTGAAATATGGCAACAAAGAAATAACGGATATAATTTAAAGTACCAATACCTTTGCGTCATGCTCTTCGACCAGAAATTTTACCCGATTCCGGGCTGCATCCGCAACTCTTTTGAATTTGGACAGTGTTTTGTTCTTCTCTTGCACGATTCCAAAGAGAGCTTGGTCCAATTTCAAGATACTTATGTACGCTAAAAGTTAAACACACAAAATAATGGTGTAATAATGTTGCTATCAAGCTATTTAAGCTGTACTATATTAATCAAAATTGAAGGCAACTGTCGAGAGCAAGTAAAAAACTGCGCACCATTATCATAATCACGGTGAAGGACGCCAGATTCTCTATCAGCCGCAATTCTACCTTCCAGCTGCGTGCAATAAAGAGAAACATTTAAAATGATACCTTATAGACTTTTACATGTGCAGTATCACACTTTAAAACCAGCGCAGCATTGTAAATCCGTCAAACCCATACCTTATGGACCAATCTATCAATCTCAGAATATGCCTCATAAACTCCGGTCAGGGTTCGGATGGTCCTTTCAACAATCTCATCTTCAACTTTTATGACAGAATTAAAAACTTCAATTTGGTCATCTCCCGGTTCATGCAAGTTGATCCCATGTTTGATAATATTCTTCCAGTTATCGGAAAACTTTTTCTGGGATTCCAACCATACTTTCAATTCCTTGTTCACACTTTTGAAGTCCTTTTCAATCAGTGATTTGGTTTCGTCATACTATAAATGAAAGTAAGATATCAACACATTATAGATAAATTAAAATCAGTAATTAGTTTGCACAGGTATACCAACATTGTCTATACATGTCAATCCCTTTACCTGCTGGTAAATGGCTTCGGTGAGAGCAACAAACCGCTTGACATCTTCGATATCCACGTCTTTGTAGTAATACTCCATTTCCGGCTCCTCTTCCAAATACTTGAGCTTCTCCAGTATTTTGTGAAGTGCTTTCAACACATAAGTTGTAGAGGTGGTGAGGCCGGTGGCATAATCAATATCCAATAAAGCTTCAATCTGCACACGGAACATGTATTTTGTAACCCAGCTTGATTTTAAAAGTATTCCAAAAAACGCACGTGGTAAAACATAAAAGGCAAATTAGAGAACATTTTCAAGTATTAATACAATCGGATAAGAATCACTTCCTTTCAAAATTACTTTATAGTGATGAATAAAAATTCAAGTCTTACTCTGGACTCCAAACCAATGGTAAAGTTGTAGTAACCCAAAGCATAGGCAATGTACTTGGTCGGGGTGGCAAATTGATTCAAGTACTTATCAGTCAGACTTGCCTCATAATTCATTTGGTCCAGGCCGGGTGAATTCTCCAACAATCTATCCACATCATTCTCACCTTTCTCCAGCTCCTCCAAATCCTTGTCAGACCGAACACTTACTGGAATCGTAATAATCCCAATGAAGAACAAACACCCAGTCGCCGTCACAAATCTCATGGTTGGTCACTCAGGTCAAAATCCTTTTCCTTTTGGGGCAAGTCCATATAAAATGGGATATCTATATAATACCGAAAAATAAACAACTGTACAAAAAAAAAAACGGAATACCAAACAATTATATTCCATTCGAATAATGACAGTTCAAACTACGTCTTAGTCTTTTTAGTTCTTTTGCGACCTTCAAATATCGTTACTTACCTTGGTCAGCGTTTGATGGTTCTAGAAACACGTCTCTGGCAACTTTTCAAATGGTCCAGATTGCTGTTTTACGAGTGCTGTATATATATATATTCCACGACTTTTTTTTGTTTCCTATCCAAATATGTATTGTCCGGGTAAAAATATATAGGAGGCTCCAGAGGTGTTTAGGAGACTAGAAAAAACCAGGGAGTTTGCTCAGCCTTCCTTCCCTTGTAAGTTCCCGGGGAAGTCCAGCATAGAATTCTGCACTCTATTGCTCTGCCTTTCCTCCGAATTTTTACTCCCCGAATTTTCCTCTTCGGAATCCAACTCCGGGATATTTGCCCTGGTACAATCCAAGAGTGAACCGACAATCGGTTTATTACGGGAGGGTGAAGCAATTGCAGAATTAAAACATTGAAGGAATAAAATATTTGGAAAATTAATTCCGGCAACATTAAGTCCATAATTTGTTCCTCCAAAAAACCATTCCGAATCCGATTTGGCGGTGCGTAATGCATATTATCTCTAGTATCCTTGAAAGCACCAACTGAACTATATATTTAATGGTAATAAAGTATTGCAAATTACAATAGTTTCGAAATTCGGAAGAAATTGCTAAAAACGGATCTGATACGTCCAAATATTAAAATTCTGGAGAATCACTTCCGGTTTTTGGGTTCCTTTTTTGAGCGAAGCTTTTATTTTTTGCTATTCTTCATAAAGTATTTTTGCATCAGGGAGGTAATATTGGGCTATTTAGCGGTCCAGTGTTTTTCGATTAAATTAATTAGTTGATGAACACTGGACCCTTACTTTTAATATTGCGGTAAATGTGAAATTACTGGAACATTTAAGTTACCTGGAGAATCAGGATTGTACTGATTGACCCACAGAGATATCTTTGTCTTCTTTGTTCCGCAACCAAGCAAGTCATTAAGAGTTTAATCTTTATTCTATACTCAATTGCGCAATTATGAAAGCAATGAGGTCAATTATTGTCGGTTTTTTACGTACCCGAAAATTTTTTTTTGGATGACCGTTTGTAATAGAACAGTTTCAGCTCTACGAATCGGAATGCATTGATTTAGAAATGTCAAAGGTGGTAGGTATACATTATGATTTACGTGGGAAGACTGGCCTATACTTGCCTTGGATAAATACTGGTAGCTGTAATTAATTAGAGTATAAAATTTGCATGTATTACAAATGAAAAATTTTGAGGAAATTTGATGACATTTTGACAGCTTACATGGGAAGATGGTGGCAACGTATGAAAGTGCTTCCACCAGAAGGTACAAATTGGGCAGGGTGGACTGTATCCGATCCAACACCATGGAGGCATTGGAATGGGTCAAGGTAGGAACATACTTTTTTTTAAATAGAACAATAAAATTTGAACAATTATAAGAGAATTTAATTTTTAAATTTAATTTAATAGGTAATGCAAACAAAAGACGAGCCGGCGAGTGAGAAGATCCGGAAATTCCATGCGGCCGTGGAGAAACAGACGACGGTGATGGTGGATAATATTTTAGGGGAAGGGATTGACATTCATCTTCTGGGGCTGAAGCAACAAGCCATTGCTTTGGGAATGGATGTCCCTGCCCTCTTCTTGGATGAAACCTTCAAAATTGCTAATCATTTTGCTCTATCCACTAGTCAGGTACATTATTTCGTATTTGTTTTTTGCTTTACCTGAAAAAAATGTCTAGTCAAGAAAAATTTTCGTTTGGAGATTTTGAGGATTTTATAATGAAATTATTTTTTAAGATTTTGAGGATTTTATAATGAAATTATTTTTTAAGATTTTAAATTTATTTTTAAGATTATTTATAATTTGTTTAGCAATTGATTTAAAATTTTCCAAAATTTGACACAGCTTCCGACGAAGCACGATCAATTCATGGGATATGGAGCGGTGGTGCCGGACGGGTACGGGGCAGCTTACAATCCCCAGCCGGATTTCATCATCTTTTGCTTGACATCATTTTATTCCACCAATTCCACATCGACAACGAAATTCCGGGATAGTCTTCATCAGAGTTTGGATGCCATGAGGGCTGTTCTGGAGCAGTAAATTGATCTCCACCACACTTACATACCATAGAATACAACCCCATGTAATCTTCATCAAGCGCACGAAATTCCTTAAGAAGAAAAAATATTTAAAATATGGCGATCAATCGGATGGTGCTTTCAGGTTCAAATTTAACCGATGTTAAAGAATGTATTCCCTTTAATTAAAAGAATGGATCCCGTTAGCCACCATCCGGAACCCTACCGTTTGTTGTCCCAAGAATTACGGGGAAATGTTAATTAGTCCGATGGAAGGTGAAATTTGAAAAACAATTGCGAACCATAGCGTACAAGAATTTAATTACCATCATCAATCATTCCCTGGAGGGCTTTAGCTTTAGTTATATTCATAGTCCACTATAGTCACGTATTGAATGCATGGATATACTGCTGTAGCATATTATATAGTGGTTGTGACCTCGTAGTTGTGATGGAACACATGGTTCTTATTATGCACATCATTTTTTAGACACTATATCCAAGAGTATCTCATCGATACTAAGATGTGTTTCCAGAGCAATATTTAAGTCAGTTAACGTCAGTTTGAGCTACGAAGAATCTAATAGTAAATCCAAGAAGAATATAATAAGCAAGAAGAAGAAAGAATTATTATCTTCAGATTCTCCGTAGCCATTTAAAACGTGATGTGGAAATCTTGATAATTGATCTAACAAATATGTGATGATTGCTGGACACAGAAAAATAATTATAGAAGAAAAAAAAATGTGGCTTTGAAAAGCACTTTGCAATTCACCCAATAGGAATTAGAAAGTTATGTACATAATATATCATCCTTCTCCGAGAATTATATTTTGGGATCCTGCTCCAAACAACGAAAAATCAATTATAATAACTAATTCAAGCAGTGTAATGGGATGGAAGTGACTGTGAAAAAAAAAATGAAAGGATAATTATATCACAGGTATATAGTTTTTGTTGAAAGTGTGAAAGGGTTGAGGGAGAGAGAGAAGAATACGAAGGGTGCATAATAATATAAGCCTGAATGTATGGGATTTGTCAAATGCATGTTCATTGTCAAGTGAGTACCTCTGGAAAAAGCGAAAGAATGCTGGGCGTTTTACTTTCTATTCCTCCATAAAACTTCTGTAATTACACTTCCTGATCATGATTAATTGCGTACCTAAGAAGAGCGTAAATAAATGTATTAAAATTATATAGACACAGAGAAGTTATATGCACCCAAAGATTTATGCTTAGAGAGAAAAAAAGGTATTGTAATCTACTTTTTAAATAAAAATGCACCAAAAGAATGATTATCTATGCATATATATAAACAAATATATTTAAAAGATTCTATACATAATTTAATTACTCCAGAGTCTCTATGAGTTCATGTATACTCTCAAAATGAATGAATGAATATATACATATATATAAATACTAAATACATATGTAAATATGTATGTGCTTTAAAGTCTTGTTGAACAAGTATATACAAAAAGAGGGGAGTATATATCGTTGAGGATTAAACCTTATATTATATAACTGCCATTACAATACTACCAAATGTAAACTTATTGTGAAAGATACCTGGGAAATTCTGATTCAATCACCGAGCGGAAGGATTATTTATTAGTATTGATTGAAGATGTATGCATTTATTTCAAGAAAAAATGACACGTCATTTGGATGGACGAATTTTATTGTATGGGGTTGAACAAAAAAAAAAAATTAAACTGTGTAAACTTACATAAGTTATATATTTACAAAACATATTTAAAAAATGGAGAACGTGCTGGATGCATGTGTGTAATGAAAGGGTGCATGAAAGGGTTGAAAGGATTACCTTATGAATGTTATTTATGGTTCCTTATATTACAGCCATAAGAAAATCATCAATTGTAGAATTATATAAAAGAAATAACTGTTTTACACTCACAGTTCAAAAAAAGCAATCAAGAGAACCTTACATATCATATATACATATATAGACACATGCTACAAGCCAACATTTATCAGAAAACTCTAGAAATTGTAGATATGTGTTTATTAATTTAAAAAAAAAATGAGTGAGCACCATGAGAGAGTTGTGGTTATTGTTAAACATTGCAATTGCAAGAAATATATGGAAAATATGTAGTTATTAGTAATAATTTAAAAAAAATATATATAAATAAATTACAGCATTTACTTGAAAAAAGTACACGCAGTGTATTACATAGCAATATTTACGAGAAGCTCGGACGCAACATACATACATATGTGCTAGTGGCTTCTGTAATGTAAATATAATAATGACAAATATGATTATTGTTACTAGTGGTAGTATCGTAGTAAACTTGTTATCATTCTCAATGTTCTTCTGAACAGTGTTGTGACAAGTAGGTAAAACACATACATAAAAAAATGCTTCCTCACAACAAAAAAAAAAGATTATATAGATGGAAATGTTAGCCAGTAAAAAATTACAGTCAATCAAGTATTAAAATACAAAACATTTTGGAGTATACCTGATCGTACACCTGATACAGTACATCACCTACTTAAGCACCAAAAAACAGAATAAAAACAATGTGTGGTTCAATGAAAATCTTTGTGAGTACCTTAGCTTAACTCCAATTGTGTGCTGTTACATTCAAAGAAAATAATAGTGCGTAGTAGATGATCACTATACATAAATATGTAGAAATTAGTTAGGAAAACAGAATGTTAAAAAAAAAAAATGAATTATTCAAACGGATAAAAGAAAATTATTCTACACTTGCACAATGTTACTGGATGTAACTCATATGTTATAAATGCAACAAACAAAAAAAGCCATGTATATCTTAATATGTAGTAGAGAAAATTATACTAATAATAATAAATTAGCGTCAGTAAAATATGACATCGACCGTCTCAAGTATACTTTTGTTTCTCATGCACGCATCACAGTCAAGTTCTTGTAATTGTACATTCTTTTTGCGGCATAATTAATACGTTCACGCAGGACGAATCGCAAGCGTCTGGTTTACTTCACAGGTGGGATTATGATCCTTAGCAAACATTTTTTGTTTACTTTAACAATTACAGTTCTAATTGTGTTTCTGTCCTAGCAATATAGTCCTTTGGTTTCCGTCCTAAAACGTATAGTCATGGATTTCTGTCCTAACACTTATAGCTCTAAATTTTGTTTTTTCCCTAGCAATTATAGGCGTACATTTTATTTTTGATTGGACAATTATATTAGAATGGTAAATTTTGTTTTTGTCCTATCATTTATAGTTCTAAATTTTGTTTGTGTCTCAACAATTCCAGCCATAAATGTTGTTTTCGAAATGATAATTGTAGTCGCAAATTTTGTTTTGGTCCTAACATTTATAGTCGTTGATTTTGATTTTTATCTGACAATAATAGTCGTAAATTTTGTTTTCCTCCTCACAATTACTATTTGTAAAGCATCTGTCCTAATAATTATAGTCACAAATAATAATTATTGTCTGTCCTATATAACAATTATTATTCTAAATGCAGTTTTTGTTCTAGCAATTATAGGTAAATTTGGTTTTTGTCCAACAATTATAGAGTAACTTTTGGCTTTATCCTAACAATTATAGTCGTAAATTTTGTTTTTGTCTTAACAATTATGACCATAAATTTGTTTGTGGCCTAACACGTATAATCGCAAATCCGTTTCTGCCCTAACAATTATAATAATAAATTTTAGTTTCTGCCTTAAAACGCATAGTCTTTAATTTTGTTATTGCCCCAACAATTATACTTCTAAATTGCTAAATTCTAGATTTCTTTTATCCTGACAATTAAAGTTCTAAAATAAAGAATAAATAAAAATAAGTTAGCACATAATCAAGAAAGTAAATCTGGCACTCCACTAAATGCACAAAAGTAAATTGAAGGGGATGCGAAGGTGTCCCTCAGTATTTGTACGCAAAAGTCCGTTTACATCTCCCCTCATAATCCATCTTGGAGCCGGGTTGACAGGACATGGAATGGATGAAGGGGGCTTCGGGGCAGCCCGCGTCCTTGTTGCAGGTGGGTCGGTATTCCTTCCAATTATTGAAAAGGACCTCCCCCTCCTTGCAATAGCCCTGAGTGTGGGTCCGGTAACATTTCCCTTGGAAGGTGAACCAAAATTTCCTTTCCCTTGAAGGCCACTCCCCCTGTTCCTTCTTACACCGATTCGTCTTACAAATGGGCTGGAGATTAAATCCGAAGACGAGCCACTTGCCCGGTTGACAGGGACCTTGATCATTGACGAAATAACAGCGCTTCGTCCCCGGCCAGTAGAGGAGGGGTCGGCCACAACGTCGCTTTTGATCACAGTCACATTCCCCGTAATCATCGTCCTTCATGGCAAATTCCATCAAATCCGGACAGGGACCTTTGTCCCCCACCATATAGCACCGTCTCGTCTCGTTATGGTAACGAAATGGCGGCTGACCACTGTCTGAAGTGTAGCCGGGACAAAATCTTGAGGGCTTGAACATCGAATTCTTCATCATCCCTCCTCTTCGAGAGGATAGAGGAGATCCGAATCCCGGGATTACAACACACAAAAATAATGTCACCACCAGGCAAAATCGGGGGAATACATTCTCACGAAAATCCATTATTACAAAAAAATCAAAATATCCACACAAATTATTACAAAGGATTGATCATGTGAATAACACCTCACGTTGTTTGTACCTCGAATACCAAAACAATTTTGACAACTTCCTCCCTGTCAACACCTTTATATGTGGTGGCTTCTTTCCAACTCACGGTCTGCATTTCTCTATAGATCCCCTCAAAAGACTTTATAGTACCTTTGGAGGAAGCAATATAGAAAGCTAGTTGTGATGGATGAATTTTTAATGTCTCAATATATACATGATGCATTTCATGAATGAATGATTATTTACTTCTGTTTTTTTACGAATGAGACCAAACTTGAATTAGAAATCTTTTTTTTTGCAGACAATCTACTACAGCCAAAATATATGTATAACGTTATTACGAGAAAACTCCTCCCTTCAATGAAATGTGTCAATTTTTAATGGAGTTATCGACAAATCACAATTTGTATGTAATCTCGCCAACCTTTTTTTTTTTGTGAATTTTCTCTCTACAAAACTGCATAACAGAGAATGCGAGCATACAAAAACAAATTGTATACAAAATCATTTCTCTCGACTTCTTGATTTTCAACTTTGTCGCAAAACCACTTGGCCACCTCATTTCCCCCCCAAAAAATCGTAGAATTTCACTTTCTGAATAATCAAAATGCTTGTGTGTACCAATGCTTGTGTATACCAATGAACTTACTCATGTGGTATGCTTATGCCACAATATCCGCAAGTTCACACTGTACACGCACACTCCCAAAGGATAATTAAGCGATTTCCTTTTACTACAATGTCAAAGACACGAGATCATGCACCTGACAATGTACCACCGTATTTTAAAGGATTAAACTTGTCTATGCCAATATTATTGTTGGCAGAGAGAACAAGTTTTTTGGTTTTTTTTTACATTTTATTTTACGTTCTCTCTAACCATATTCTACGAGAAGAGATCTGTACTGTAAACGTGAATGTCAAGTTCTGGGCTTTTGTTTACACTCATTTTATGAGTTAGTATAAATAATGGAAGCCGTCTGTGTTTATGTCTTGTGTCGGTGTGACTTATCATGCGACGTACATGGATAAGATTTTATTTTAAAACCAATGCTCTAGATCCTTTGTAGAGAAAAATACGAATTTATTCCCTTAAATCTCTTTCCTTGCGTAAATCTTATTCCCCGTCCTTGCAATGACAGAAGGCTATTACGTCTTCGTATCCTACTACTGATAGTGAGATACTAGTCTATTTTTGCTCACACTCTGACCTGGCTCAAGAACAGATAAAGTTTTTTTTTTCTGCAGACGTAAATGAGTCATCTCCAATCAAATTCATACGAACTGAGGTTTATTTATACATGTTTAGTTTTTTTAGCCGTGGGAATACATCTGTACAGTCAAAATCCTTCCATTTTGGGAGCAAACTTTATAAAAGTCTTTTTATTATTACAATTCCTTGGCACATTAACTTTCCCTCAGGCTGAAGCAACCTAGAGGTGGGTCAAGTGCATAAATGTGGTGACAATCATGTCAAAGTCGTTCACCCACGGCCTCCTTTTTTTCTTCTTGTCGTCCTTTTGCCTAGCTTTTCCTTTCTTTACAACGCATTTGGAGAAAGTAAGTCAAAGAAATTAAACGAAAGAGCGTTTCAGGTCGTTTTCTGGTGATTTTGTCCAGAGGATCGTCTGTTGACTTAAGAGTACGTCTCTCATCATATATTTTCCATATTAGTCTACTTTGTCTACTACCAGCTTCTTTATAACGGTTTTTGCCCTGTAATGATGCCAGAAAATGCTCCTCTCAAAAACTTTCTCCAATTGCTAACTCCTGGAATGTTCCTATCTCCATAACGGTTTTGCGTTGCAACGGTAAGCATTTGTTGATTTATAGTGAACCGCTCTACAGAGTCGCCGGGATCGTCAGTGGAAAGCTAGGCCACGTGCTTCGATGTTTAAAATTGCGTTGCAATAACACTTTCAATATTAATATTCAAGCCAAGAGTGTTGGATGATGTTCTCTCCAACGTACCTCAGGCGTGGGATATGTGCAGATAATGGAGGTTAATTGTTAATTTGTTTAGAATTATTTTTGTTTATTGTTAACACCAAACTTTGGAAATTGATTATGTCAGTTGTGAGTTGGGTATTAGCACCTTTGTGCAAATAAAAACTATGAACCTTCTTCACTTTTCCATTTGCACCTTTTTCATTCCGCTGTTTTCATTCGGATCCCCTTAATCAGTTTAGTGCTTGAAAAATGGCAAAGTACTTACCAGAAGAAAAGGATCGTTTAACCAAGGAATGCCACCATGGACGGTCAGCACAATGTTTCAAGAAAACACAATCAACCATAGTATAGGTACATTGAAATATTCGTGTGTGGTCTTAAAGTCATTTTTTATTCTTTTATCGTCTGATGTTTTACATGTAAATAATACTGTATTTATTGTTCATACCTTCCCACTGTCAATTTCATTGGGGAATACAAATCTTCACATTTTTAAATTCGTAAACATAATATTTTTTATAGGTTTTAATACTTTCAATACAACGTGTTCCGGACGGCTGGAAAAAACTATATAGGAAGAAGTACACATTATATAAAATTATCGTTTGCAATAGAATTTATGGATGATATCCACAATGAATGCCCTGAATGAAAACATACGAATTAGCCTCGAAAAATCCTGAAGCATAATGATACACAATATAAGGTACAATTACTATTTAAATCCTGTCATATAAGATACAATTATTACTTAACTCCTGTCATATAAGGTACAATTATTACTTAACTCCTGTCATATAAGGTACAATTACTACTTAAATCCTGTCATATAAGGTACAATTACTATTTAAATCCTGTCATATATGGTACTTATTCCGACGTAAATCCTGTGATGTGTCTTTTACAAAAAGAAAACGCCGTTTAAAACTCCTCCCTCGCAGCAAAAAGTAGTATGAAGTGAAAAAAAATTAATATCTAATAACTCGAATAACAAGTAAGGAAACAGTTCATTAAATTCGAGAAGAAAATTTTTCGCTAAAGAATTTCTTTTTTAAAAAACTAAAATTACTTTCTGAAAAATAATACAGGTTACAAAAATAATTTCATGGACAGGAAATAGAAAAGGGTTAAACTTAAAATGCTGGTAATGCCCAAATGAATCTTTTCAGCTCCATTGCATTCCGTGGAGTCCGCACTGGGAGTGTATCCATAAGCACACTCGCACTTGCCCGATCCCGTGTTACAATTGGCATTTAAAGGACATCCAGGAGATGGGCCGTTCCCGCCATGATGACCGCCATCCCCACCACTTCCGGGCCATCCAGGAGATCCAAAGGCATCAGTACAGCCCCGTTCGACGGCAAAAGTACATTTCTGGAGGGCATGTTGCCATACCAACGTATTTTGACACTCACAGAGCTTCCTCCCCCCGCAGATGAGATACTCGGAAGGGTGGCAATTATTTGGATTCGTCGGATTAGTCGGGTCGTACTCGCACACTTCGTTGTAGGACTTGTAGCCTTGAACCAAGCACACCGTGCTCAAAAGAATTACTGCCACCAATTTCCCGTTCATCTTGTCCCGTTTTTCCTCCAGGAAGGCCCAATGAGATAACTAGAAGTAACCACTTGATTTCCCTCTAAATCTTCGTAAATCTGGAGATACAACAATTTAAGTCTTTACAAAAAAAAATTCCTATCAACGGTAAAAATGATAAATGTAAGGTGTCACAATTAAGAAATGTATTTCTACAAAATTATTTGGGAAAACCTTTTTGGTGAAAATAAAGAAATATTTACAAGATTTTGGAACCTTGTTGGGAGAGTCGGAGATGAGAGGAACAAGTAGTGGTTGAATACCAGAAAGAGACTGAGGCAAAATCCACTAGTTGATGACAGTCAAATGAAGCGGATAAGTTACAGTTCTCTCCCATATAGAATGATGCTCATGGTTTTTTTTTTTTTTTTACTTTAACCTTATCTCTCCATGTTACACAGACTCCCAAAACACACACATGTGAGGATAAAGAGGTACACATTTAGTTTCTACCTCCAGGAAAGACAGGAAATGGGTTTGAATTGTGTGTCAGCCACTTTTTCCGAATGAATTCACTACGACAATATAGCTCTGTAGCCTCCACATGATGACGACTATGACAGCTTACCTGGAGCAAATATTTTTATTTCACATACAAATTACTCACACTTTTTGCTTCAGGTGTTTGCATATCCGCACGTATTTAAAATATGCACTTACATAGCCTTTATATCTTTTTTTTTTCTCTCTCTCTCTCTCTCTCTCTCTCTCTCATTTGTCTTTTCTTTCTTTCCAGATATTTTTCACTTTCCTTTTTTTCTTCATATCTCTCCCTTTCTTTCTATCTCCAGTACTCTTTCTTCTTTCTCGATTTATCTTTCTTTTTCAATATCTCTCTTTCCTTTTCCCCGATTTACCTCTCTTCTTCGATTTCTCTCTTCATTTTTTCCTCGATGTCTCTCTCCTGCTTTTCTCGATATCTCTCTTCTATCTCGATATCCATCCCGTTATTTCTCGATGCATATCACTTTCTTTCTCCATGCATATCACTTTCTTTATCGATATCTCTCTTTATCCAAAATTTCTTTCTCGATATCTCTCTTTGTCCAAATTTCTTTCTCGATATCTCTCTTTGTCCAAATTTCTTTCTCGATATCTCTCTTTGTCCAAATTTCTTTCTCGATA
>JAQGBT010003690.1:0-18795 GCA_034698585.1 Disparrhopalites patrizii | reverse complement strand
TACAAAGCGGTAACGTGCAGAGCGGGAATGTGCTAGGTGGCATCGTGCAGAACAGTAACACGCGAATCATTATGGTGCAAACTGCGGTGAATCGAAAAATTGTAGTTAACTCTCGCAAAGTGTAGAAAACTGCAGTTAACGTTCTGCATGTAGAAGGTGGACGCATGGAAAACGGTATCATGCAAAACGGACATGTGCAGGAGCGAAAACGTGCAGAACGCCGTAAGGCGCTAAAAAATAACGTCCAGGATGGTCACGCGCCAAACAGTAACGTCGAGAAGAACATAAATGAGCAGTGTACTGATAAACGACCAGCTTGGATTGGTAAAAATGATGAAGTTAGTACCAGTACCAACTACTTTACATTTTATTTCTGCAACTAAAAAGAACCATTACGATTACATTTTTTAAAATGTGTTCTACGGCAAGTGCAAAGTACGGTACTTCGTTCTCAGCTCTGGTATCATATGCGTACATACTATTACTTCTTATATACAGCATAAAACGAATGTGAAGGAAAAGGAACCCGTTTGGGATTCAAACTACACAATTCACATTTTCTGAGTTCATACAAAGGGTATTTCAGTTTGTTGGATTTCATACATGTCAGCTTTGACCTTCTATAGTCAGCTTCGACTTCTATATCGAAGGTATTTTGTAAATATTAAGAGCTTTAGTATATACGACTTCACTGTATTAATAATTTATTTCATTCTAAATATGAGTATTAGCAATTAGTACTCTACAATAGTACTCTGCAACTTGCAACATCAGTGCAATAACACTATTAATATTATAATTATTACAGTGACATAATAATATCTGCAACTTCGCATCAATCACACCAACACTATTTTCACATTACACAGAATATATCATTATTTCAAAAACTGTCGCTTGGAATAAGTTCATATTTCCTACACACAAGCAGATAGTTCCTACATATTAATTCATATACATTTTAGCATACGCCACTAATCACAATATCAGAAATCCGACTATTCTCCATCCCACTATTTCAACTGACAAACTCCACATTATTTTATAGATACAATACTATAATATTATATAAAAAGCAAATAGCAATCTTATAATAATTAAATTTGCCCATCTAATATTCCTTACTATAGTAACGGGACATTTAACAATAACAATATCTTGGAATTATGCATTCCATTACTTTAGGTAATAAGAATTTGTAACGTTATTTGTTTTTGGAGTGGGCAATAATAAAAACTAGTGGTCTTATTCTTGCGTAGCAACGGATGAGGTTGAATCTGGTCAAGTGATGTGCAGATGTGTCATTCGAAAAAATGTATTGTGCCAATGGTATTTTATAACTAACGTGTGCCTGTGATTAGCATTCTTCGGAAACTTTTATGAGCAATTATGGTACGTAGTGAGCTATATGTTAAAATTTGTTTCAGGTAATCATCAAGGGAAATAAAAAAACGTGGGAATAACGACGAGAAAGCAAAGAAAGATGCATTAAACCTGGAGCTGGAGCTCAATGAGCTAGAGATAATGAATACATGTGGTTGAATAAATTGTTGTCTCTGCAAGTAATAATGTTTTCGTCTTGAACTGCAAAGCAGTTTGAGAAACTTTACTTCCTAATAAATTGGGGATTCTCCGTTGACCTTGCTGGGTATCAGTGCAGGTGGGTGATCTATGTGTTTATTGCTATTCGCATGCGGAAATTCTACACTGACAGTTATTGGAAATGTATCTTTGTATATACATCTACGAGTTCGAAAGCTATACTTTACAAAAAAAATTCACACGGAAAGCTCTACACTATGACAAAAATTAAAAATTGACTAAATTAAAAATTAATTTAAAAATTAAAAATTTAAAAGTACTTACTTCAAGTACTCTTGCAGTACTTAAACTAAGATTAGAAGCAAAGTATAGGCTGTCGTGTTTTTAAAAATGATGCTCAATGTGTCAGATGTTCTTTAGTGCTATCAAATCACTGTCTGAAAAATTTGCTGGAATAAAAAAATCCATGCATTTTCCGGATGAAGTGCACCACATGATCATCAACACGTGTCTCTAATACTTAATGTAAGCATCGCTTTACAAATTTAATTTTAATTTTTTAAAAATGAATAATAGTAATTTGTGTACACATAAGCAAGATTGTTACTCAAAAGTTACTAATATTACTCATTATTCAAAATTAAAAAATGATTTAGACTTATTCCCTTGTTGTTTATCAATTTGTATGGAATCTGCTGAATCGGCAGTTACTTATTTCCAAGGCGATCCACTGTGTGCCTCTGTACAGGTCATTAAGGCTTTTTTACTAAATATTTTGGGCTTTTGATGCTTTTCGAAAATTTAATTATGCAACAAATTATGCTTAAACTTTCAAATTTTAATCGTTTACTTAAGTTTTCGAAATGTAAAAAATCTGTGAACAATAATAGCTGCAAAGTTAATTTTCGTTGAAAAATTTAAAAACATGTCTATAATGTCTAAACCTTTGCTCAATACCCATTGAAATATGATTCGAATACCTTCAATCATGTTGGCTTAAAAGGTTACGAATAATTTTTATTTGACCAAGAAATATAAACTAAAAAAGGACAAGACCATCATTATAAAGTAGAAAGAATAGCAGCACAGTATCAAATTTGTAGCAGATTGTTGCATCGAGTAAGTAAACCGCTATTACACAGGTCGGCACTTATAATTATCCTTAGTAAACATTGAAGTAAATTAGTAAACACTGAGTAATCTGAATGTGGAATAATTCTGGTCATCGAAACGCGGTTTCATTTTTCCCAGTATACGTTTTAATTAATAACTGTGATTAAGTATTGTCAAAGTAAAGTAACCGGCTTGGCTTGTATTTACCTTGTCATTAACATATCACAGCAAGGGGAGTAAGTGCAAGTGAGAACGATGGTAGAGTACTCTACAGCCGTACTCATAATAATAATAATAATACGTATAAAAATAATAATAAGAGTATATACTCTTATTATTATTAGCAGCTATATGCATTTCATGAAGAAAAACTACACTAGTCGGCACTTAAGATAATTCGTAGTACATATATTGAAACTTAAGGTGATCAACAAAACTGAGCAACATTCTTGTTATTTTATTCGTGATAATAACAGATATTGAAGATTTAGATTTACGTTTACACGACAGCATGAGTCAATATCATGTATACAGTGACAAAGTCCTTAAATAGTAACAGGTATTGTAAAATGATCTTACAAGTTAACAATCATATTGTCGAAACTGTCCCTTTTTGTAAATTTCGCAAATAATCGCAAAAATATCATTGTTGTGCATGCGCGTATAAAAACAGTATATACAATTTAGGTAAGTTATCTCTGAGAGCAGTATGAAACCAAACAGGATGTTTCTAAAAAGGCAGAACTAAATAGTAGTGGAGCATATAATGATGTATATATACAGTGACTTATTCAGAATTTATTTCATGTATATTTGCAAATATACATAATAATTTAAATTGATACAATCGACATCGTTATAGCATATAAAATTATTATCATTTCATCATTCTATGTTGTCCACACTAATCAGTTGATTGAAGCATCACTGAAAATGGTA
Organism: Disparrhopalites patrizii; assembly: GCA_034698585.1. NCBI lineage: Eukaryota > Metazoa > Arthropoda > Collembola > Symphypleona > Sminthuridae > Disparrhopalites > Disparrhopalites patrizii. Next base: position 15,201 of record JAQGBT010003690.1, on the reverse strand, counting down.
ACCCAAAGAGTAAAATAAGTTCCCGTAGAATTTGAAATTGACCAGACATATTAATGTATGCACTACCTCAATGAAACTAAAGTTGGTATCTCAGAAAGAGCTTCAACAAGAGCGGAAAAGTATTCCGTCTCGTAATCGCCAAACTCCTGCGGCATCTGCCCATGACAGAAGTAGTCCAGTGCGCAGAACCCAAAACCGTAACTTGCTGGATACTTTATCAAAAATACATGCTTTGCAGCTATAAGCATTAGTAATGCCTCTTCCATTGTTCCAACGGTATCAAATTCCAAATCACCAATACAAACTTTAGCGCTCAAGACATCGTCGCCATTCATTTGTACGGAAATGAGAGCCACATCGTTTGCATTTTTATGCTCGTCTTTAGAATCCTATAGAAAATATAATCGTTAGAATCTTTCTCCATTTATGTTATTCGGCTGAAGTGAGCTCGGCACTTCAAATAATTTGTTTAGGAGGAATTGTTTATAACAATAGTTACAGTGAAGTCTGTACAAGAAGTTTCTTTATAGCAACATTTTTCTGTAACATTATTTTTTCCGCCCTTCAAGCATTAACGTATATATCTATTTTTCTGTATAACAACTTTTGAATTTGAACCAATGAATTTGACTTACTTCTTTGCAGTATTATTTACTACTATTCGGCACTTAAATATATAAACGTTCAATTTATTTGGACGTAAATAGTATATTCCTAGATGATGTTGCAGTAAACAGGTTTTAAACACATACTTACAAACACCAGTAGCATCCGTTTGCAATTCAGGGCCAGAAAAAACTGTCCAAATGCTATCTCCAAATTCTGTAAACATGCATCCAAACGATTATGTATCATTTGCGCAATATTTACTTAATATTAAAATTATCGATAATAATTACTTGTTCCTTTTCCACTATGCGTAATGCACGAACAAAGGCATGAACGTTTTGCTCTACTTTTGCAACCTGTCCCTCTCCGATCAAAATCCCATATTCCCACAGAAGCTGAAATATTTGTGATAACTAATATAACAAATCCTCACAGTGTTTGTTATTGCTTGTGACACTGCGAAACTTACAAACTGCTGACGGGTTAGTAGAGGCCAGCTATGAACCAGCTTTCCAACTTTTATCTTTTGATACAGTAATTGTGATCTTTCCGGGAAAAGATCTTTCATCAGAGATTTCAGTTCTCCTTCATTCTCAGTAACATTAACCAAGAGTTTGTGCATCCTACGTTTTTTATCGCGCATAAATTCGTTGTCCACAGGTCCTGGATTTGTTCGAGGTACCCTGGTTGAGCATATATGAGTAGACATAAGCGGTGTTCCGGTATTAAAATAAATGGTATGAAATTGTTATATGGAACTACTGTTCTATTATGTTCAAATTTAGAAGTTCCTCCGGGGCCTTTGCGTTATGGGACAACTTCTGTTTTTTAAATGTCGCCTTCATCCCTCTTCGATCCGTTCGGCTTCGTATGCTGTATATGGCTTTAAAAATGTCCTGAAAGCATTCGTTATTGTTTCGTTATATCATTTATGACGAAACCATAAAAATATGTGACTGTAGGCAAAATATGAAATTTCCTTACACATCCTTTCGACTGTTCTCGCAAACCAGAGTACTGAAGAATAAGATTTCCCCAAAGTTCATTAAAATCCTCAGTAGTACAGGGATCCACATTCCTGTAGTGTTCCCGCGTTTTGTCAATAAATAGGGAATACACATTGTTTTCTACGATCTTCGTCGTCAACATTCGCTCAATAACAGAGGAGTAATTCGGCAGGGGCATTGACCGTATTGCTGCTTCCCGCTGAAAGTATAATTAGCGTTTTCCGGGAAAAGCCTTTCGTAAATTAATATAATTACAAATTCGTACATCACGGTTTCGCGGCTGCTTTCCAGGCTTTCGAGAAACGTATTCGGCAGCAGCGAGCTCTACCGGCAAACGAACCACAACTGCTGCCTTTTTTCGCTTACAAAGTTTCACTGATTTTTTCTGATCTGCATACAACAATAGGTTATTATTATTATTGAACGAGCTAGTACAGATGAACAAAAACGGATCACCAGAAGCACTTGAACACAACGCAAAAGCACACTTCCTGTATAAAGAAGCGATCTAATTCTTCGGTTATGGTCGTATATTACGCTAGGCGTACTAGCACTAATAGTGTGTTTCAAATGGCCAGGGTGGTGTTGGATTACACAAAATATGCTGGGATTACGGATTACTGATTTAAAAAAAAAATTAAATGGGATTCCGGATTACGGATTACACGTCAAAAAATTCGGGATTACAATTTGGGATTACTGCATCTAAAAAATCTTGGGATTACGGATTTGGATTACAATTTCAAAAAAAATCCGGGATTGCATTTTACTCGGATTACTGATTACATTTATCAAAATTGCATTTATTAAAGTTAAAAATCCTGAAAAAGCAATTTAACTATGCGGAAACACATTATCTGATTAAATGTAGGACAATGTAGGCGAAAAAATACTTGATTTTTAACAAATTAGCAGTTTTGGTAAAGAAAAAGTTGAAGACGAAAGTAATCCCCAGATCTGGCCTAAAATGTCTGTTGGATTACGGATTACAATTGATTTTGCCACGAAGGTGGATTACGGATTACTCTGCAAACTTAGGGCTGGGATTACGGATTCGGATTACAGTAATCCGTAATCCGAATCCGTAATCCCGGGATTACAATCCTGGATTATCACCACCCTGCAAATGGCAATAGCAAGTTGAATTATATAGGGTAATATGGACGGGGAGCGGATAGGGAAATAACATATAATGACAGGAGCATACAGAAGAACACATTACAATAAACGTGAATACAATTAGACATGAACGAGTCGTAATATTAGATATCATGACAGCAAATTCTACATATAACTTGATTTCCAGGAATATAAATTACAAGCATGTAACCGACTATGTGATAAAAATGCACGAAATATTTCATTGATAATCAATGTAAACGACGTACTGTCGATTAATGGGTATGTTTACAAGAGGTATAAAGGATAATCTATAAAAAAAACGAGAGTAATAAAGATTTATACAAATACGTTTACTTGTGAAGCTGGAAATTGGTTTGGCATTCATCCGGTCATCCGTCGTTGGGTTGCTTGAAACTTGCACTTCAGTAACACAGCTGGATGGATGAACACGCCGGTCAGTCGTCAAATATTTTGAGCACGTGGGTTGAGGCGATTCATCGACTAATAAGTACATACCCGCTTAGTTTGTGTTTCGAAATTGTATCACTTACAGATGATAAAACTTCTATACAGTTATTTCTTACCGACGATTACATCATGTTCATTTCCAAGCTCGCCGGTACCACCGAAAGCGCTGTCGTCATCCGCAGTGACAAATGAATCTTCACATGTTTCGGTTCTCGAGATTTCATCGTGCGACATAGGGCCATGGTCACAATAGGCACATAATAAATCTTTCTTATTGAGTCGTTTGCGAAATCTCCGGCAACCAGTTTTGCCTTCCTTGACTAGCTGGACGCAAGCTTTGTGATAGCATTGGCCTCGTTTAACATGGTCGTCATCACTATCATACACATCCATGATCTAGAAAATAAAAGTAATGTCACTAATAATGGTGCAGAAATGTTTTCATTAGTGAATATTCTGACTGTATGCCGAATATTGGGTAAAGGTAAATAAGGCCGAAATAAATAAGATAAAGGCCGATAAGGGTAAAACGTGTGATTTTAGCACTGCTGAAATTCATTATGAAGCATATGATTTGTGATCAGACTGTAGTAATACAACAACAATAATCCCAATTTGGATTATACGAGGCATAGGAAAGTTCGACGCCGTCTAAATAGAAAAACGCCTCCCTCCTTCCTCAACCTACGGCTTCCACAAAAGCGCAAAAGTTTAAAAATACAATAGTTAAAAAATATTCAGCAACAATGCTACATGACACATACTGTAATCACTGAGGACAGGAAACAGCTAGAATTTGCAATGCAAACAAAATTAAAGCAACTCCCAACAGAAAGCTCAACGGGAAAAGTTCCCAAAACCTAATTTTGTATGCATTTGTACCTGAAAACAATTAAACAAAATTTGTATAATGATCATGCTGGTACCGTTCTGTCTTGGGTCTCTCTTAATCAACATGGGTTAAGTGTTTTTATTGGAACTGTTTCGACATAAATAATTCAAGCCATTTTATCTACTAGGTTATTCATATAATCATTTAGACTAACATATAAATGATATTCTTAAGTCTTGTCATGGGTCACGTAATTAAATTTCACAATTTAATAAAAATGAACATAATCAGAATGTTTCCTAACAACATATTCTTTACCGCTAATCACATGGGATGGGCATGGGAGCTTAGTATTAATTTGTGACCAATCTATTATTTCTTCAGTGTAACCCGAAACCTGATAATAACATTTCAAGGAGTGGAATGTTGCGCTTAAAACGGTTTTTAACAGAACGTGAATAGATGTTTGTAGTCTAATGAATCCTACTATTTTTGCGAATTCTGGTTGTGGATCAGACGGATGCGATATTTCAATAAATGTGCCAGGACTGAACGTCACGCTGTTGATTTCAATTTTCGAAATGAAACTTTCATATGCTGGACATATGCTTTCAAATTCGGGTGGTATTTTAAAAGTATCGTCTATGTGATGCGACACTTTTTCTGTCATGAACGTCTCGTACATCTTACATGGATCATCTCCCATCAATTTTAACATTGACCATTTCTGATGGTAGATTGCCGACGACAAGGCAATGTTAAGGTAGTTTTTCCAAAGCTTGCGCTTAAAAAGCGCATAATGTGCTTCGTATCGCATGCAACTAATGTATCGTGAGGGACCGAATTCTAAAATCTGGTCAATAATGTGCCACAAAAAGTGATATTTTGGTTTGAAATGTGCCGGGTGGAACTGTTGCCCAACATCTGGAAACAGATCCATAAACGTTGCGTAGTACTTAGACAACATACATTTCAAAGTAAATACTTGTACGGAGTCTGCACGTATGGCCCACAAAATGATCTGGGAGACGTGGAGAATGCGTGAGTAGTTCAGCACGTATTCGGAATCGTCTTCATCAATGTACTTATTAAACATCAAAAGCAAGTCTTGAGCTAGGATGTACAGAGACATGGCTTTTAAACAAGACTTTTTTCCGGGTTTAAATAAGTTCCAGTCAATATCTCTTGGTTTATCGCGGTTATCGACGCCAGCGAAAGACCAACTTAGAATAACTAAAATAAGGAAAATGAAAAACAATTTTATCACAAAAACTTGACATTGTTTTTATAGTACGGAATTGCGTTACCGAGTATACTATTACCATTCTTTGCTTTCTCTTTCGTTAGCCGTGTTCCTGGCTTTTGTAACAAATAATGAAGCAAGTATTGTACAGCATCCGACAGTACGCCGCCTAAGAACGAAAAGCTTATTTATATAGTATATATTCTTGTTTATCACACGGAAACTTGCAACAAACGTATATTTACCTTCTAGCAAACAGTGCATATTATCATGCACAGCTACTGCCAAGGAAATTCCATGAATTCGCAAAAGAGCGGAATAACTTTTGACACCGGTCGATCGTTGAATTACTGCTTGTTCCTGTACAGTTGGCGCATTGTTGATACTAGAGAGAGTTTCTAAATGACTGACCATATCACGCAGTTCAAAATCAGATTCCGCGGGAGAATCAAGCACATCACGATCCGCCTTGCACGTTCTGCAAAAGCAGTTAGTGGTGCCAACAGATATAGTTGTACCAAAAATTTCGTTGCTTGCTGGGGTATCCGCTGTGATATACACTAATTTCAGCATATACGTCGTTTTCTCTGGACCCAGTTCTACTCCCTCAATACCGCGGTTTATTGACGAAACAAAGTCTTCAAGCATAGAATCCCAAGATGCAACGGAATCCAGGTATTTCGATTTGCATATGAACAACAGATGCTTAGCCTCCAGGACCGACCTGAGTTCCGGAGGGACATTCAGTACTTCAAAAAAACCCACCGTCAACTTATGCAGCTTTCTGGCCGAACCCAGTTGGTTGGGTTGATTGATTTGATCAACACTAGCAGCCAAAAAAATTGTACAAAGATTTTCGTTGGGGTTTGTACTATATTCTCCAGTTTTAATATTGATTCCGTTTTTCGAGTTGCAAAAGCGTTGATATTCCGTAAACTTAAGCAGCAAATTCAGCGTCTTTAGCAGCGGGACAACATATCCTTTCTTTAGTTTTCGAGATCCAATGATTTGACCGAGGCAAACAAGCTACAAGTTTCCAGAGACACTTGAAAATCACGTGTTTTAATTGATAATGATATCAGTATTAACTTTATGCGACTTTCCTACCTCTGGGAGTACCATTCCATACTGTTTAAGCTGCGAACGTCGCCTAGATTCGGTTGACAGTTTTTCTCCAATTAAGTCTAAGTTCTGCATATCTGCGTTTTTGATTAAAGTAGGCAACGCTGCCATGCAGAAATCCAGGCCACTCTGCCCAACCTGAAACCTTGATTCGAGTTGCATTCCAAAAAATTGGATATCTACAATCATTTGTTCTGCTGCAGACAGTCTTTCAGCTTGCCGATATGGATATTTCCAACCAAAATATTTCCCAAGCGATTCTATTGCGGGGGCGTGATATCGTCTCCCATGGGCATAGAATCGCTGGATTGTCGTGAATGTTTCTTCCAAATCACATTTGCAGTATAATAATAATTGGAACTGGTGGTGTATGGTTTTGATGTGGTCATACAGCCTGCGAAACCGTGTGTGGTTGAACGTACACAACTGGCATTTATAAAGTTGATTCATCCTGAAACGTGCATTCAAAATATTGAGATGGAAATTGAAATTGAGGCAAACATTATCATTTTGCCCAAAATTAAACAAATAGTTTCGTGGAAAAGAAGAAACACTAGTGGCAAATGTCCATGCGAGCTTTTAGGAATGAATTGGAGATTTCAAAAATTTGTCGACGAACTTTTATATACTAAAAATCATAAACTCGTGGTTTTAACTTAGTTTTTATTAGGAACGACTCGCGTACGCCGTTACTGGACAGTCATTTATTCAAATCCTTTGCCCTAACTTTTCCAAAAATAGCATATCCATAAACAACGGCAACTCTAATTCATCTAAAAACCATGAAAAACCTCACAAAGAATGAATAACAGCATAAAATAAACTATCCAGCCCTAAACAGAAAATAAGGTACGCAGAACCGCAACGAACTTAAAAAGAAAAGCGTAAGATGTAAATCCGCAATACGTGAGCCACTCTGTTAATCGACATTCATCCGACCAAAACATTATTCCAGCTCAATTCAGAGGACAATGTCGTCGATTTTGATTGGAGAGGTGAATATATTTTAACCAAAAAGATTATATTATCATTATATTATCAGTATAAACTAAATTTACTGTTGACGCTAAAACGTTTGTGTCGTATACTAAGATTCCGTTGTAAGTAAATGTAGTACACAATAATCAATTTATCAGCTATGTATCCGAGTGGGCCACATGAGTACTTCATGGTAAATATTGTTGGACCGTTGTCATAATTCAGTACCTGTAGCGAGTTTCTACTGTAAGTATATTTCGACGACGTTTTGTTTTTGCATGTTCTGGTTGTGAGGTGGTAATAAAATAATTTTAAAATTGTATGGATGAAAATGTGGAAACGGGAAAGTACTTTTAGGATTTTCGAATATGCCTCTGCATCTTATTCAACATTAAGGCGCCTTCATTCAACAATATTGTATGCCATGTTAACAGTATCAATGTACATTAACACCTTTTTTCTGGCTCTCATTTCTGATTCACATCATTTCCTTTGTGTATACACAAAATATATTTCCTAATTGCAAATCTTATGATTTGTGCTGAATCGCAGCCACACATCCAAGTAATTTTCGGAGTGGATTTCACTATAGTTCATACTTTTTATTACCACTATTGCACTCCGTCAAAACATGCATAACTTTATTATCGTATAAATTGCATTACCAACAGTACGACTTGGCAAGAGCAGCCCGAGAACACACTGAATTTATATTTTGCACGTACTGATTGCTGTTGAAAGTTCAAGATTATGCTCGACGATCACACTCCTGCAAGTGCAGAAGCCTGAACTGTTTCCAGCTCTATAAAGCAGAAAACTCGCTTTACCTTTGTATTTGCATTGCAAATAATTTAGGTTACGCAATCGATTCTCATTGCATTGCATATTCAACATATATGCAACGCGCAAAAAGCACCAAAAATCAAAAGAACCTGGTAAACACTGTCAATACATCCAAAATAAGCCTAGTAGCCTGCAAAAACCACATGTATAAAATAAACAGCTCCCAAAGCGAAAAACGCGCAAAAAACATAGTTGCAGTAATTAAGGTGTGCTTAAAACAGCACACCATAATTTGTCTATACTAATAATTGACGATTTTACTAGGAAACTAGGGTAGTGTCTCCAAACATGTACAAAGTGTAACTCTTTAGACATGTTTTGATTAAATGTTTAATTTAGTGTAGCATACCCCAATTAAAATTGGTGGATACGACAAGTCTCGCGCAGAAACTGGACTGATTTATTTCCCGTATGCACACAATTCAAAAATCTCGCTGTGGGTGGCTATTTGATTTTGACTCTTCAAAAAGCACTACAGTATCTGGTATAGTTTAACTTTAGATGATATAGAAGAATTGTATTAATTACTGTAATCATAAATAATCAGCTATATTATTACATTCTGCTTGTTTACTGTGGGCGTTGGAAAAGCACCACACATTATATGTTATGCACTTATTATGCATGAATACCGTAAAAATTGTAACCGTAAAAAGCAAAAATAATTATTTACAAACAGCACACTTCAAAAAATATAACACGCCGTTTGAGGGGGGAAAGTGCCTTTCCCTGATGAGTCACGGATATTTTGGTACTCAGGTACTGGTATTTGTGGTAGATATTTTTGTATTTACGTAGTCCAAAATACGGGTCAAAATGCCGAAATGTCTGGCAAGACATTGTACTTCAAATACGCATTTACGTATTTGGTAAGTGAAATACGTATTTAAACACATTACATGTAATTTCTATTTTCTGTTCGACATAAAGTACAATTTTATAAATAAATTCTTTGGGAGCAGCAAAATGTAACTGATAATTTCCACCTACCTCAATTATATATACCCCCAATGGTATATTTTTCGAAGCCTTGAATCAATTTCTACTCCAGGTATGAGCGCGTTGGTTTAACAACCACTTGTGCCACTCAAGTATAAATTTCTAAATGACGTCAGTAAAATCTGCAAACAAAAGAACAAATACATTTTTTAAATTGCATTGAAACCACAGGTGTACCAAAATGAAAGTTTTTTAATCAAACGTTTTTGTATTTCGATGTTCAGAGGATCATTAGAGTCAGAGCATCATTCAGAGCACATTCAGATCATTGAGAGCACATTAGATAAATAAGTAAATAAAAAAATAAAAATAAAAATAAATACATAAATATAGACGAATAAATAAATAAATACAGACAAATAAACAAATAAATCACCAAATAAAATACATAAATATAGACAAATAAATAAATACATAAATATTGACAAATAAATAAATAAACCAAATAAAATACATAAGTATAAAAAAATAAATAAACAAAATAAAATACAAATAATTTGGGGGACAATATTCATAAAGATTTACCTGAATCAAAATGTGGAGAGAATCATGAGCTGAACCAAGCAGAGGAGAGTTCCAGTGAATTGGATGTCCTATAATTTACAAATGTATACTAACGTGGCAACGACACTGACTTCTCCCTCTGTACAATACGTAAGGGTAAAACAAAGCAAATAAGTTTCTACATGCACAAGACAATGAAACAAAAAATATTATAAATTTACTACAATCTAAATATACTATTTACGTTAGATGGAAAAGGCATACAATACTCGGTTAACATTCTTTTAGTATTTATTTTACTTGCCATTCACTGCAGTGTAGCGATCGCAAATTACTGCCGAAAACAAAAGAATAGCTGTCCGCACTGCTGCGACCTACACCGCATCAATCTGCAAAGTACACAATATTATAATATTGTTACACATTTTAATAAAAATAAAAAAACGACAATTAAAAATGCTTAATAGAGGGATAATGCTTAGCTTAAACATGCACCAAATAAATACTACAATAAAGAACTTAAAAACTTACAACTTTCACACTCGAATTATTACAAATAATTCCCAGATAGTCAGAGGAATATTGGCATACGTCCTTACTGGTCGAAGGTTGGAGCAGACTAATCAAGCATCACAAATTGTGTTGATCCCAATCCTCTAAAACCAAAAAATCTGTCAACTGTTGCGACGAAAAAGTATACAGTGTGCGCAGAAAAAACGAAATCAATTGGAATTCATGTCTTCTGAATAAAGACAACCAAAAGCGTTAGAAGCATAAATGTAAAAGAGTCACTTTAGACGCCGAATGTCGAGTTAAAATGCATCTTAGGCACCTTGGATATTATGATTTCGTAATCAAAAATTCAGCACGAAAAGCATTAAAAGCATAATTAATTTCAAAAAGCATAATTGATTTCGAACGGCATAATTTTCCGACAAGTAACCACAGAATCAATATATCGAGCTAAATTTTATAGAATCACTTTCATAACCGCGCGTTCTTAATCACTATTCATGTTTAAAAAATATTTCCGACTGTATAGCCGGTTTTAATTCATTTTTCTCTCGTTTTTGTTGATAATGAATGCGTGAAAGCTTTCCCGGGTTCCAGAAAACGAAAATTCACTGACATAAATTCTACCAAGTTCTAGGTACAAGCCGCAAAATTGACACATTCTGTAAAAATTTTAAACCATTTTGAGTCAGCAAAAAGCATAATTTTTGAAAGCATAAAAAGGATAATCGTTTTTGGCAAAAAGAATAATCAGTTTCAAAAATAAAGCATAATGTGGTAATTTGCGTACTTGTTTACCTTTTACATAAAAGTACCCGGATTCTCTGAAACCAGTTGCCTCATACCTGTTCCAGGGCATGTTTGTTCCGGTACAAAATGTGTGTACCTGCTTTGTTTACCCGTTCGTGAATACGCACCCGAATACGGTGTTATTAACGGTGTATATACAATTAATAACACCGTATTAACTGTATACTTGCAATGGTCTCCACCAGCTGATGTTTTCAGTACTATTATGGTTGTTGCAATATCTCAGCCATTGTCAAGTTTGTTTATTATATATACAATGTTAATTAAATTCCGGAAGATAGACAAACTTATACTTTTGAAACAATATCCGTATGGTCACCCACGACATAAATAACACCGTCGTACGGAAATAAAAATGATTAATTGAAACAGCATATTAGTTTGCAAGAATCTACGGTAGCACCTTGTACAGCTCGTGCGAGCAAATGCGATGTAAAATCATTAAAATATTTTGTATTTTTTAGCACTGCATTTATTATCATTACAAATTATACGAACTCATGTACTTATATAGAGTTATCTGGATATATATATATATATATCTCGAATGTTATATGTTAACTTTGTAAATGTACCCACAGTTGTAATCGGGGCATCATTTCTTTCAAATTGCTAGTAACTGCAAATTATGATAATGCCATTTTCCCTGAATTCCATCGAAAATGTGTACAACTACAAACAGATAGTCACGATAAATGCAATTGTTTTTTTCTTATGGCTATTTGGTAAGGGAAAAATGTACATTTTCTATAGAAAGCATTATATTTTAAAACCAAACCCCCGAAAAACTCAATTATACTTATATCTTGAATAAATTCGCTTACAAGATAGTTGACCAGCAGAAGAAATTGTTGCAGTTGTAAATCATTACTTGTATGATTATCATTACTTGTATCATCAATATTGTATGAAGGAATTTACGACATTATTAAAATAGGGTGCAAAAATGTTCTGAACTTTTAACTTGCATATATGTACATACACCGGAACAAATCACAGTGAACATGATAAAAGCATTGATTTCAGAATTCCACAGATATTATTGCCTAAAGCTGTAAAAAAGAAGCAAATGTTTTAAAATAAAATCTTCAACTATATAATAATACAACTACACAATAATAAAAACTTTAATGTTTAATCAATCCGGAATGTAACGGAAAACAAGCATTTAAAAAGTTATGAATCAATATAAGAATTCCATTATCAATAAACGGGAGCACATAATGGTTAAGAAATCATTTCAAAGCTCTGGCATAATACACACGAACGTACAAATAAAATTTCTTCATGCATCTACAAAATACAAATAGCAAATCCAAAACCTCTCTAATGTATGTACATACAATTACAGTATATAATTAATAGACGATGCTGTCACGATTCCGTTTAGTATGTTCGCATTGACCAATCTGGCTGTCATTTGGAATGTATTGAACTTCGGAAGAGTATACCCGTATATACAAAGACGATACTACATCAATCCCTTCCAAGCTTTGGTACAGTAGAGACAATTAAAGTCTTTCAAGTGAGTTCTCATATGAGCGGTCATATTTCTTCGAGAATTGATTCCTTGTCAACATATTTCACAAGTAAGCATGTACTCTCCAGTGCGAATCGCCACGCGATAGTTTGAATCACCTTTAGTCTCGAATCTGTAAATTCACATGTATATAAGTATATAAAACATGCCTACATATATACAATATATATAATGTAAATATTTTTATTAATTCTTATTTACTATGCATTTACATACTATCAACAATATGCAATGACAGTAATGATAGGGGAAAGTTTCGACAAGTACTTGCATCCCATCGCACATCGTACAAGCAAAAGTCGTCTCAGGCAATGGAGGATGCAGTCTTCTGGTGGTACTTCATGTCATACTTGGTATGAAATGTCTGTGAGCAATTGTCACATGGCACATCCCGGGAATAGTAGTGATAATTTACATGAAAATCCAAACATGCTTGATTTGGCCAAACCGCGTCACACTGAGTGCACTTGAAAGTGTTGTCTTTGTTATCCACTGCATTAGCCTTAAATCCCTCCGGCCCAAAGTGAACGTCTACAATTTGTTCGGAAATGCCAATCCACTAAGTTGCACGGTAATCAAAGAACCGACATGTAAGTTGTTTCTTCGTCCCTTGAATTCGAGAAAAAATCTGCAAGTCCACCTTGGTTTTCCACTTCTTTCCGCAAATCTCGCACTTCATTGTTTTGTTCAAATGTCGTTCCATATGACGACTAAATTGATTTTTGATATACTTCCCACCAATTTTGCAAATTCGAGTAATTTTTCCCGGTAATCATCCAAGAGCAAGTTAGATTTGAATTCCGGGCCACAATCAACACAAGTAGTTTTCGAAGGTGGATTCAAATTTAGTTGGAATATATATTTCCGATATATTCCCATTATATCAATACCCTTACCATAATGAGGACAAGATGTCTTTGACGGTGCCTCCGTGAAGTTTTATGTGCATATAAAAGGATAACACTGTTTCTTTCGTTGTTGTTTTTCCTCCGGTTTTAAGTGAGCACATTTCAGATGTCTCTTCAGAGTCCGTTGGGAAAAATTGGAAGCACTTGGGGAACTGAGGACCATGATGTACCATTATTGCTCATAAATCTTTCCGAAGAATACTAATCACAGGCACAATTTAGATATAAAATACCATTGACACAAAACATTTTTTCGAATGACACATCTACACATCACTTGACCAGATTCAACCTCATCTGTTGCTACGCAAGAATAAAACCACCAGTTTTTATTATTGACCACACCAAAAACAAATAACGTTACAAATTCCGATTAACTAAAGTCCTAGAATGCATAATTTCAAGATATTGTTATGATGTGGAATACCAAATGTTATTTGTTACTATTTGAGTATTCCATAAAACCGTTGGCCCAGTTCGACTCGCAGCGAGCGAGAATTTAAAAAAACAAACCAAAAGGCTGTTACTGCTCTGGATTTTTTTGAGATTTAACATGGCGAAAACCTACATTTTTAATTTCGACGCCCCGTGAGCAATATTTGCTGTCATGTATGCCGGCACAGTCATTTACAAATATATCTACCACGAGTGCATTACGTATCTCGTCACCGTTTTCGCTCTCCTTTTTACATTTCTATTTCTCTGTTGCTCGTTTTTATCTATTTATTTTGCCTTTTTTGTGCCCACCTATCTTTATTCCCCCGTATTGCCCATTTGCATGGTCTCAGATCTAAATTTACTCAATCTAATGTTCCTTTCACAAGGCGCGTAATGACACGAAGCAGCTTCCGAAACTAATAATATTTTAGGTCAGGATTTTTGGCCAATAAAAATTTGGCGAAACACATTTTCGGTCACAAACAAATAACTACGGAACAACATCTTACACCGATAAATTTAGCCTACCCATTTTTCATGACATACAAACTAATTCACCCATCAAATCTGTTGCATAAAATAGCTGTAAATTGGAAACAAATTCATGGGAATATGAACTGTCTTTTATATAGTCAAAGCTGACATGTATGAAATCCAACAAACTGAAATACCCTTTGTATGAACTCAGAACATGTGAATTGTGTAGTTCGAATCCCAGTTAAACGGGTTCCTTTTTCTTCACATTGGTTTTATGCTAAGAAGGAATAGTATGTACGCATATGATACCAGAGCTGAGAACAAAGTACTGTACTTTGCACTTGCCGTACAACACATTTTAAAAAATGTAATCGTAATGGTTCTTTTTAGTTGCGGAAATAAAACGTAAAGTAGCTGGTACTGGTACTAAGTTCATCATTTTTACCAATCCAAGCTGGTCGCGAATTAGTCTAATTCGTTGATCAGTATACGCTGCTCATTTCTGTTCTTCTCGACGTTACTGTTTGGCGCGTGACCATCCTGGACGTTATTGTTCAGCGCCTTACGGCGCTCTGCACGTTTTCGCTCCTGCACATGTCCGGTTTGCATGATACCGTTTTCCATGCTTCCAACTTCTACATGCAGAACGTTAACTACAGTTTTCTACACTTTGCGAGAGTTAACTACAATTTTTCGATTCACCGCAGTTTCCACCATAATGATTCGCGTGTTACTGTTCTGCACGATGCCACCTAGCACATTCCCGCTCTGCACGTTACCGCTTTGTA
>JAQGBT010003689.1:0-18796 GCA_034698585.1 Disparrhopalites patrizii | reverse complement strand
ATTTATTTAATTATTTATTTAATTATTTATTTAATTATTTATTTTTATTTATTTATTTATTTAAGTACTTTATGTTCATTGCCACATTAATTCGTACAAGGACATTGCAGAGTTTGTAACGACATCTGCTATATTTCGGGTCGAAAAGTGAGTAGAACGCCCCGAACAATTTTCGTCACCAATAAAATGATAAGCAATGCCCTTTCCTTGGTCATTGGAGCCCCCAAACTAATGGAAACGTTCCGAAATCCCATCCTCCTCCTCTTCAGGAAGCTAAATTGATTCTTCCAGGACGTCAAAAGTCCCTCACTGGACTCCAGTATCACCCCCATCTTGAGGTAGAGGACGCATTCCAGGAAAGGGTAAAGGGTGAGGGCATATACCCCGCAAAAGATAGCCATGAATAGGCTCTGCGCGCGACATACCACAGCAATGTAGATACAAAGGACATGATGAAATATCAAGGTGCCGAAGAACTTCACAAAGAAGGTGGACACCCACACTTGCTGGCCAATGGAGCTGAGCAAGTACACTTGCTTGTACCGCCGTAAATTCTCCAGGATTTGAAGTCGACGAGCGTAAGGATTATTTGGGCGGAGTTGGTTCCAAGCATTTGGCTTCAGAGCGTCCACGAAGCGGGCTAGGACCAAAGTGTACTGAATCAGAAGGGTGAGTGTCAACAGGGAGATGTACGTAGTGGAAATAACAGCATGACATTCAACACCCAAGGCTAGGCTAACAGTAACTGGATTCTTCCAGGGAGTTGGGAGAATATTGAAAAGTCGGTTGTGAATTTCCCGTTTTCTCAATCCCACAAGGAGGTAGCCAATCAGCACCATAATCACTGTAAGAAGGCCGCTTCGGGAAAAATGTTCTAGAACCATATTTTCTAGGCTCAATTTCAGAGATCCGGCTGTCAGTCGTTTGGTTGATGCATCTAAAATTCAGATTTTAATTGGCTTGGTTATAATATAATTATGTATGTACACGTACAGGGTATTGCTAATCCAAGGTTGTGATCCAGGGATTACGGATTCGAACGACGGATTATGTAATCCGAGAATCCAAAGCCCACGGCAAATCAATTGTTCATTAATCCCGTTTAATCCCGTATAATCCCAGTCCGGGAATTTCGGGAAAATGGAATAATCCGAAATCCCTGAATATTTCGGATTATGGGATTCTGAATGGGATTACGAATTATGTAATTTTTAATTATGAGTTATCGCATGTGCGCAAGTTGTATAGGTATGCGTATAAATGCGTCAGCGTATAAGTACAGTATAAGCTGTATCAGTACAGTGGACTCTCGCTATAACAACCCTGAAGGGAAGTGCACAAATGATTTTTACATGGAAAAATTGTTATATGGAACATTTAATATGTACACTACATATACCAAGGGCTGAAAAATAAAATTGTTATAGATAAAAAGTTGCAATAAGCAGAGTTGTTATAGAGAGAGTCCACTGTACATGTAACTTTTAATAGTGCATAAGAAATAAGAATGTAATTCATAAAATTTCGAGGGCGAGCCTGTATTTTAGAGGGGCGGAATTCTAAATAATCCGTAATCCATAATCCGAGATTGGGATTATAATCTGTAATCCGTCGACTTCTGAAAATCGTAATCCAAATCCGTAATCCAAAAATTACGCTGTTCTTTAAATTCATGATCCCAAAATCCCAATTCAATTGACCAAATAGAATTTGTACGTTGAAAATAGCGCCTATAAAGAAAGAACTTTTTTATGGTTGCAAACAACATTTCTGAGGGATTCGTGGACGCCGTTATTGTGCAAAAAACCGATTCAAACCGATTGTTTTGAGGCCCTTATAGAGAGAATTACCAATTAACCGTACAGTGGAGCCTCTCTATAACAGCATCCCATATAACAGCCAGTTCTCCATAACGTAATGAAAATCGTAGCACCTTGTACATAGAATATACATAATAATTGCGTTCTCTACAACATCATTCCTTTTATAACAACATAATTTTGGGTTCCCTTGAATCCTGTTACAGGTAGACTCTGTATGACAGCATTAACCTGATAGAAATCGAAGGTGAAAGGACGTGAAACAATTGTAGTAGGAAGAAAATTCGTGGCGGGAGCGGAACATCAGCAACATGAACTCCACTCCCTGGGCAAGAACTGAATGGTAAACCAATTTAAGGGCAATCCGTGCGGGCGATTGTTTCGGACTAGTCCACTCCGCGTACATTTCCCGGGAGTAATATGTGGTCATGGTCACAGCAATTCCCACAGAAATTCCCGAATATTTTACATGTCTGGAGCTGCCCCAACTAAACCGGAAGTTCTCCTTACTCCATTCATAAGGAAGGAAGCGGAAAATGTAGCCGTAGAAATTGAATTGGCTGAGAACTCTTTCACAACGTTTTGGTAACATGCTTACCGAATGAAGCTTGAGGGTTTTTTCTATGAACTGTTCTTCCAACGATATAATCAGCACATGCCTCGTCAATCATTGAAATATAGACGTACGGTTATTAATTTTTTTCCATCTAATTTCACGCAGCTGTAAATTGGATGCACAATTTCTTTCTTCATGACTCCTATAATTCCTTTCCATTTTACGTACAAACATGGATAGGTACATACTTTCATACGTATGTTTAAGCAACTAATTAGACCGATATTTACTACGTGTGACACATCTTTTGCATAAAGGAGTACATATTTAGCTGTGACGTAAACAAACTGATGAAATGACACTTTTGGTCAATATATTAATTAAAGATATAAGCAATATTTTTCTCTTAGTTTTAGTATTTTAGGAACTAATATTACTAATATAATATATTATAATAATGAGCAGGGCCCGTTGGTTTGTCGTGGACGGGCTCAAAGAAATGAAATCGGGCAGAAATTGTACCTTATTTCGTTCGCACAATATATTTAAAATAGCCGCCGAAACTCGGCCTATTCCTGGCGGATGTGTACGGGTCCTTATTGACTGGATTATGAATAATTTCTACAAAAACTAGTCTGTATGTCCAATTTTTATTATTTATTCGGTTGATGTCTTCTAGTTTATGCATAGAAAATGACTACCGTTCGTGTGACGTCTTAATACATGTATTTACATACATTTCCAGAGTGATGATGAGAGAAATAAATTTGCACTGAACAGACCTGAAAAATTTGCCTCACGGGATTAAAATGGGATTGCGATTTCGAACTAATCTCGAGCTTAATCTACCATTAATACTATCTTCAAATAATCCAGCTCACACATTGTTTTCCAAAATGAAACATATCTTGGAAGGATTGAAACCAAATTTGGATATTATTTGAAATTAAAAAGCGAGCAGTACTCCCCGTACAATTTTCGAAACTAATAAAATGATAAAAAGTGCCCTTTTCTTGGTCATGGGCGATCCTATAGAAATCGATATGGGCGGTAATTGCATCCTCTTCCTCTCCAACAAGCTAAATTGATTCCTCCAAGAATCCAGGAGCCGCCCACTGGATTCCAAAATCACTCCCATTTTAAAGTAAAGGACGCATTCCATAAACGGATAAATGGTGACAGCGTACGTCCCACACAAGAGTGACATAAATAAGTTCTGGGTGCGACAGACCACAGCAATGTAAATACAGAGGACATGACAGCCCAGAAGAAGGCCGAAGACGGAGACAAAAAATCTGGACACCCAAACCTGCTGGCCAATGGTTCTGAGGAGGTACACTTGCTTGAAGCGCCTCAAATTCTCCAGCATTTGAAGGCGGAGAGTGTAAGGATTTAGGGGGCGGAGTCGGGCTTGGTCCCAAGAACGGGGCTTGAGAGCGTCCACGAAGCGGGCCAGAACCAATGTGTACTGGATCATGAGGATGAGGATGAACTCAAGGTTGTAGGTACAGGAAATGAGAGCATGAACTTCCGCCGTCATAGCCAGGGTGAAAGTCACAGGATTCTTTAAGGAATGTGGAAGGAAATAGAAAAGTCGGCTTTGAATCTCCCGTTTTCGCAGTGCCAGTCCGAGATAGCCCAACGTAAAAATGGGTAACGAAGGAATCAAGGATTGGGCGAATTTTTCCAGGACCAAATTTTCCAATTTGTATTTCAAGGACCTTGCCATCGTTTGTTTGGTTGATCCACCTAAAAGTTAAAATTGTATTCAAATATAATAAAATGCCACGTTACATGGAGCAGTATTCTAATTTGCAATTTGCCTCTCCACTATAGCCGTGTCTTTCCGCACATGTTACAGACAGAATGAAAAAAATGTGTAGAATGTCACTGTGAATACGCCAGAAATTTTGACATCCCTGAGCAATACCGTCATAGTCTGTTTAAAATTGTAAGATACTATAAAAAAAGCACTGGAAAATATTTTCTCTTGTCTTGTAATTGGTGCTGACCAAAAATCAACCTTTAAATGGTTGTTTGTCACTGAAGGGAGAATAAGAATATTTATATTTAACTTGCATCGCTGAAAATTCAGCATAACTTGGCTTAAGGATGGCAACGATCGGAATTGATCCAAAAATTTTAGTTCCATTCGTTTCAAAGCTCGAATCGGGTCCAAATTTGCAAAATTATATTCATGATGCAAATGATTCGATTCGGTTCGATTCCACTCATGGATGGGATCGAATCATGATTGAAACGATCCCAAATATTTATTATTGTGACACATTTTTTTCACTCTTTTTAAGCACATGATAAAGTCTAGTAATTTGCCACTTCAAATAAATGCAAGTACCCTTGATATAATATTAACCGATGATTTAAATTTGCTCCAATATTTTGATGATTATTGCTCTGCTTCGGAAGATTATCCAAAAATGGCGTACTAAATAATGGATCGAATGCATCGAATTTCAGTTAAATTGTACGATCCGATTTACGTCTTGAATCGAACTATTTGATTATTCGATTCACGGCTTCCAATCGAATCAAATTTCCAGTATTTGAATTGAATCGAATCGAATCGAAAAATCGCTGCCGTCCCTCATTTGACTAATTCTGGCCGGGTAAGAATTGAGCTTTGTTCTCTAGATTCGTATTTAAAAAACTAACAATTTTTCCATTCTGTGCTGTTATCCTTTTACATGGTCTTAGAGGAGGTAAATATAGCTATAATATCTTTTATGGGTATGGTAACCTGCTTGAAAACGGAGATGAAAAGTCGTAAAAAAATTGTAGTACGAAGTAAATTCGTGGCGGGAGCGCCACATGACGTACATGATGAATATTCCCTGAGCAAAAACAGCCAGATACACCAATTTGACAGCTATCCGGGCTGTTGAAGGCTTCGGTCTAGCTACTTCCTTCACCACATCTCGACATTGATGGATGGTCATGCCCAGGGCGATGATGGCGGTGACTCCCCAATATGGTAAATACCTGGGACTGCCCCATCGAAAGCGACAATCGTCCCTGCTCCATGCATAAGGAAGGAAGCCGAAGAGGTAGCCAAAGAAATTTAAGCCGCTGAGGGCTCTTTCACAGCTTTTTGGCAACATTTTCCTCGCAAATGAGTTAGACCACTGGATATTTTTCTACCTTTGTCCATATTTATTACTATTACGCTTGGAATTTATCTCACTTGACCGAGTAATTACATTTTAGCAAGAAGTGTGGCAAATAGGTAACCGCGAGAGCGGGAAAATATATGCATATATTATGTAAGCACAAATTTAAGTGCAGCTATGCATATTTCGGGTGACATACTGAAAGACAATTAGCGATCTCCATGAGTTATATTAAAATGGCGATTTAGCGAAATTCGACCTTTAATGGGTTCCCCGTGGGTGATGAATAAGAATTACTCGTCATAATCTCATATAAACTTCCATAATTGCTGCATTCTATATTTTCGTACATATTTTTTTTGTTTTGTTTCGAAAGTAAATTCACCCAGCAATCTTGCATATAATAATGCTTTTCTATCGTTCATACAAATAGAACAGTCAACACTTTCTCACGTAGTGCATAATAATATGTGTAAAAAATAAACCATTTTCACAATTTCAAAAACATTATGTGATAAATTAATACAGAATGTGTTATAGTTATAAGCTTAGAAATAACCTGCCATTACTTTCCAAGTTCCGTCGGGTGTGGTTTAGTTTAAAAAAAAAATAAAGTACGTAAAAATTTTTCGGTTACGTTTTGGGTCGCACAAGCTCCCTATTAGGGTTGTTTTTTCAGCGTATTTATACTCGATCTAATGAAAACTTATTTATACATCTGAAAATATAAGCATAAACACATTAGCTAGTCACCGAAAGGTAAGCTAATTAATGGTGATAAGTGTTCCACGTGGGCAATTTCTCTTCAGCAGTGGGCTCATTAGCTGTCAAGCTGTCTCTTCAGAAGTGAGAACACTTAATGAGAACACTTTCGTAAAAATAAATTTTGATACATAACTATTAGTAATTAGTACCTAATATGTAATAAGTTATAAGAGGTTTGTCTGCATATACATATGTTCACACATGGTACAATAGTACAATTACAAATTACAACAACAATGAGTTCAAAAATTCTTTGTTTTTTTTAGCTCTAGAACATTAATAAGTGTAATTAGTAAGCACGTGAGCAGGTAATCTACTTTTCCTACAAGTGCTGCATGTACATAAATATATTTAATTCCACATAAAACATAAATAGTGCGGCATTGAATTGTTGAACATTATAAAATGTATTTATATGCACATATGTATGTATGCATGTCATTATACAGAAATATGGATGCTGTTTTCTGCAAGCTTGAAACACGTCTATTGCAATTGCGTAAATGCTTTATAATAAGTATATCGTCGTTGAAGTGTCAAAGTTGACTATCGTACATAAATATTACATAGGACGTGGTCAGTTTTGATTTGATTTTTGATACTTAAACGACGATATTATGTACTAAAATACAAAAAATATTCACTTATTCATCCTTGATTGCGATTGTTGCCTCGTTGCCTGACTGGAATTTGGAATAGCTGGGATTTCTGGATGTGGAGAAGGAGAATACGGATTTTCTGGATAAACTGGAAGTCATAATTGAATTGAATTTTGGATGTACTCCACAACTCGACTTTGGTCGTAAATTCGTAAAACGAGGACCTTGTCCCGGCCTCGTATTTCATGTAATCTCTCAAAGGGATATCAAAAGACTCGAGACGGGTGGATAATCTGAAGACCGGCTGTAGTGTCGAATCCGAAGAACTAGCAACAAATTCAAAGAAACATAATTGGGTCATATTAAATGTACTATTTGTATTACTAATTACAACAATTACAACAATTAGTTACTTACAATAATTACAACTTCGTCTCGCCTTGTTCAAAATGCGTTCAAAAGGATTTCTGCTATTGGTATTACTAATTTGGCTCTTCACTCCGGTCCACCCTTTGAATTTGAACCACACAAGACGTCTCGCACGAGCCAAGGATGAGAATGAAGCCTCCGAGGATGATACCGGAGATGATAATGAAGCGGACACCGGAGATGACGAAGATGGTTCAGAAGCCGGTGAATCTCGCTCATTCCAGGAATACCTGGAAACTAAAACAGAAGGCAAGCTCCCGGACTGTGACGAGACAGACTGTGAGAGTCTCTACGACCTTTCTCTCATCCTGGAAGAAACGGCCTCCTACGGAGGCTATTGTGACCCCCAACTCTACGTGGACTACATCCTCCCCATCTACTTGGCGCAGGACCTGGACACGGCCTGGGAGAGGAAAGTGGAGCTCTATCAATATTTGAGGGCGGAAGATAATCTCTATCTCATCGCCGAATCCTGCTACGGAGTCACCTACAATCCCGCCATCAACGACTTTGATGAGAATTTCATGGGCTGCTTCGACTGCAGCGACGCCATCACGAGTTACTATTGTTGTAAGTGCTACAATGACGACTCCTTCTACATTCTGGAGAAGAGACCCCATCAAACGCCCATTTGTCAGCTCGTGGAAAGTAACCGGGGGGAGAAGTGCCTCATCGATGTCAGTGCGTACTATGAGGAGACTGTCCATGAGCCCTTTTTTGAGGCCATTCGGGGGGCGACAACCCGGAAGGATTTCGTCAATGCTCTCGTCGGCTACGCCAAAAATGCCTCCCAAATCTGGCATCCCGCCGGCTATCGACAGAGTTGTTATGCGGAATCCAATAATATGGTTCTCATGGCTTTTCTTCTTGTATCTATTACATATGAATATTAGAATAACTTTTACACTCGATTAGGGGAAATAGAAAAGGACAATTAGTCCCCCCGCCCAGAATATCCACATCATAGGACATCACTTGTTTTTTGCTACTGGATTTTATTTGTGGATCTAACCCAATCAAAATCCTTTCATTCCTTACCATGTCGTAATTTTTTAAACGTTGCTTCTAAAAGGAAATCATGAGCATCCAAGCCCAGGTGAGGCTGGGGCAAATGGATTTGTAACGTAAAAAAGAACATTTTGAGCTTTATTTCGAATTCAGAAAACCTTTGAGAGTCCAGCAAACTTTAACGGATAAAACGGAGCTTATAAAGTTGCTGTGAAATAAGCATAAACTTACAATAATTTCTCTTTCTTCGAAGGTGAGCTTAGTGATTTGGATTGTAAAATTCTTAGCATTAAATGTAATAAAAGCCGTAGAAAGCCTTAGTATAAGATTGTGAATTATCCTGAATAGAAGCTTCGCACTGGATTTAAATTATTAAAATGACAGCAAGGTTTTGATGAACCTTGGATTTGTCTAGATACGAAATAAAGTTTTCCACAAAAGCATGTTATTAACGTTATTTATAAATAGGTATGTATAGATATTAATAATAATTATTATTATTTTCACTCTTGTCGGTATAATAAAATGTTTATTTTTTAATAATTTGAAATTCACATTCAGGTAGTCATGCCCTACTCCATTCACCGTTCACAGAGAAAAACCGATATATGGGAAAAAAGTATAAAGCAGGAAATATAAAACCATTATAGAGAAACAGGATTAATTGCTGGGGATTCAAAACTAGAGAAGCAACCGTTATTTGAACAACTGAGCAACTACAACTCATGAAAACTTTGAACTGTGAACTACATCCGTTATAGGGATATAGGGAAACATGCTTAATGGCGGCGGGATTCAAAATTTCCCGGCTATAGAGAAAAGTAGTTATATAAATATATATATATAAAATAGCTGCTAATGGAGAAGAATTTTTTATTGCAAACCTTTCGGGGAATTCCTGAGCATCGTTATTCGTTTTAGTGCGAAAACCGTTATAGAGAGACTCACTACAGAGATTGGACTGTGTTAGGATGAATTTAATACTGACTAAAACTGGGCAATTAATCTATTCAAAGGGTAACGTTTAATATTGTGACCACTTTTTTGCAACGTTTGTTTTCATTTGTTTTCTTACGCCGTGGTTTAAGCAAGACATTTTGAAGAAAGGATTCTAATACACTTGTGGTATTTTAAGCCATAAGCAAAAAAATGTGTATTAAATTTCGCCTCCCTGATTTCACATTATGATTTTTTTAAACATACTACAGTTCATAAACGTGGCATTTTCATGTAATTGTATAAGCCTGTAATTCCTTACACAAATATTTTTGTCATAATTATTGTGACCACCCCATTTTCAATAATTGTGGTACACATTTATAAGAATGAAAAAAATATTACTGTAAGGAATTGCAGACTTTCCTGAAAATGTGACCATATGTAGGACTTTCCTGAAAATCTGGTTGAATAATTCCGCAAATCCGACAAAACCCCAACAAATAAAGCATGTTAAGTTAATACTTCAATGACCCCTGAAAAACTTTGAAAATGTTTTGATTTTACAATTGAATGAATTTGCTGGCCATAATTAATGAATAATGTAAGCAGGCACTAGTCTTCCAATTTTATATCCTTTTCATTACGCGTAGTTCTTGATTTGATGGGTCGCCACAATTAGCCAGTTGGCAATTAGAACCACAATCAGAAGCTTTTACCTTAGATTAAGTTTTTTTTTTTTTTTTTTTTTTTTTGAATCTGCAGTTTTGCAATCCGGACCAGGACGAGACGGACAACGAAGGGCGATGCGAGTGTGTGAATAATGGCACTTATCGGAACTACGAGAAATCTCCGGATGGCCGACATTGTCTGGGGAGGGAAGGCGCCATTTGTCACATTCTCCTCACGTCCTCCCGGAACGTCTTTGAGAAGGTCTCTGAATGTGCGGCGGGGCTGGAATGTCTCCCAGCCGTTCCAGGACTCTTTTGTGAGAATTGGGATGAACCGGATTGTGTCCATGTGATTGTGGATGAGGAAACTAATAGCACGGATAGGATCTTATTATGGAACATCCGGGCCTGTGGTGGGGCTTGGACTGATTTGAACTTGAAATTCGCCAAGGTGGGACGAATCCGATCTTCTGGAAGTATCTTCTCCAGGGGATGGCCGCTATTTATTTTTTTAAATTTCTATCATTCCCATTTAATTTCTGCCACTCCCATTTAATTTCTGTAGTTCCCATTTCATTTCAAGGTGTTCATGTATTTGTGCAAAAAATGTAAAGAGATCATGCTCAGACGTAGATTTGTTTTTTTTTTTCAAGTAAAGAAGTATCTATTTGTGAACCTTTTTTAGTGGATTTTTCCAAAAGGAGAGGAAAATGTGTTAAACGAAGGATTAAAATTGCAATTAAAAACCAAACCAGAAATTACAATTGAATCGATTTAAATTGTTGTCTCCCACGCGTTGTAGTGAACATGAAAGTTTTATTCATATTTTTCTACACATTTTGTAATACAAGTCTTTTAACATGGGACTTAGGTAGACACTGCAATAATATTGATTATAATATTAATTATTACTGTTTTACATTATTACTCTTAAACATAAAGGTATATTTTTTCATGTACAATCATGCAATCATTTGAACAAAAACAAATTACCTGATAAATTTTGTTCGACATCAGAAAAAAAAATTTCCAACAAAAAAAAAAATCAAATACACCCAATAATTTATTTTGATAAGAAATCTCAATATTTTTACATTCAAAAACAAAAAGTAAGAAAAAGAGCTGCAATTCTTTTTTCACAAAAAAAAAAAAAACAAGACAATTAATTCTTCCACCTACGTTCCCATATTGGTACAATATTTTTTTCCGGCATTAACATTAAAATGTTACGCATTAATTCTTTATAGATATTTGCCTATTATAGATATCTCTTAAATATAAAGAAGACAATATAAGTATGTTTGTTCACAAAGCACGCATTTGAATATTTTTTATTTTTTAGTTTACATTGAACTGCTTTGTGACCAAAAGTTTATTTAAATGATGAAATTTTGATATACACATATTATATTTATATAACCTGGGATAATTATTATATATACACATACGAGCGTACATAGCTCCACACGGGGCAAGGGGTTTAATTTCAAAAAATGTGTAGGATTTTTCCTTGGAGGAGTATGCGCATAATTTTTCATATAATAATTTATTATATAATATTAGTATATTTATATAATATGTATATATATTTCTGCTTTGACACTATGTACAACAAAGGACATTGCTTGAAATACATTCCTCGAGTCGAGAGAGAGAAAGAGAGAAAACAAAATCAAAAGTATACAAATAGAGAAATACATAGTGCAGTAATTATAGCTCTAACATTATATAATTACATTACATATACAGATATTTCCCTTAAGAAGGTTTCGAAAAAAAAGGAAATCCAATCACATTCACTACACAAGTTTATATAACAACACAAAAAGGGGGAATACATCAAGAATAATGCATAGAATTAAAAAAAGGGATGAACTACATTTTTTCCCCGAGTTAAAATATAATACTACACACAAATTTTTTTAGAGCTTTGAATAGAAAAAAATCGTATTTATATGTACAGGATAATATTTACATCTGAATTATTTTGTAAATATTATTTTATTTAAATATATGTATAATATATTTATATATTATTAAATCTTAAATTTCAGATATTTCAGAGCGTCTCTAGTATTACATCCTTCCCAGTTATTATTTTTACAGTTTTTTCAGTGAGAAAGATTTATTTTTCTTCAGGCAAATTTATTGTTATAAGGGGTTCCCTGAAAGGGGAAAAAGCGCTCATTTAAAACGAAACTTAATATTTTCCCTATACAAAATACATGGAGAAAAAATTATTTTACATAACTGTACAATATTTATTTTAGACTTTAAACTTAGAAATAAGCCTAGTAGGAAGAGCAAGAAATAGTTTTTTTTTCTCCTGAACATCATAAATATTTTAAATAGCTATATTTATTTAACATTTAAAGCGTCCCAATTACCACACGCTAATTTTCTAATAATAGTTATTTTTCCATAATTTTATGGGGCTCCTTGATAATTTTTTGCAGTGGAAGAGTTTTTTCAAACAAAGCTTTTTTCCTCTCTTTCCTATTTTACTTTTTTTAAAAGGTTACAGCGTTCAGGTAAAAACTTTCACCTCACCACAATTTCGGGCTTGACTTTTTCTCATACAATTGCCACAAGCATAAAAAGGGCACACAAAGAAATAATACTATGACAAAAGGCGGAAAAAATTATTTAGGAAAAAAGCTACATTACTATTTTCGCTTTTATGTTCTTTTTTTTTTTTAATATTTTGACAAAATTTTGAAAAACTTGTACGCCAATCGGATTTCCATTTTTTCTGCTAGAACAATCATTTTTCGCACAATGAATGAATAATAATGACACGTCAGTTTTCCGGTTTCTATATTTTCAAGTATTGCTGGTTAGACTTATCCCAGATTTACTCTGGGATTCTCTTCAAATGGTAAAATACCCGTTTATACCAGAGAGGAATTAAATTTGCTAAAAAACATTACTCCAATTGCTCGAATTCCAACCGTGATCGCTTATAAATTGACCTCAATTTAGGTTTTTTAATTTGATAGTATTATTGACCTTTTACTATATGCATAATTAGTACATATGCTACACCTAACAATCAATTCTCTATAACCTAAGAAATATACTGGCTTTTGCTTTTTTTTATTCAAATTGATGTACACACTACATTTAAATAAATTATTATTTTTTCTATCCCATTTTACATAGGCATTTTTGTAACCGCTAATGATAGCTTATGACATTAATTTTTTCCCATTGATAATTACGCATAAATCGCTCCTTTAATATAGCAGAATAGGACGTCATAAGGCTGCAAAGGGAATTGTTTTTCTAAATTTTCACACGTTTTAATCTAGGTACACATAAAACTTTTTTTTTGTATAAAAAAAAAGAAAATCGTGGATTGTATAGTCTTATCAATTACACAGACTTATTTCTATGTTTACCACACCAAATCATTTCTCCCAATGATTCAAGAAAAAAACCAAAACAGTTTTTTAAATCGTCATTCCATACAGGTTTTTAGAACATTTCCAGTAAACTGTACATTTAAAAAAAAATCTTGATCAGTCAAGTCCTTTTTCCATTACACTGTACAATTTCTAAGGGTTTTAATTATTATTTCCCATGATTTTACACCTTCCTCAATTTTCTCCTATTTTTCCCACTTGTTTCAAATTATACCCGAGTTTTATTTTTCTAACCAATTCAATCGAACTAATTAGTAGTAAATCAGACGACCATGAAAATCTGTACTAAAGACATTTTAAAATTAACAGATTTGTGTGTGAGAATACAATTGTTGCTGTTATGTGAAACTTCATATTTATATTTTTAATGATATTTAATTATGTCATAATTATTTTTTAGCAGATAATAAATTTTATCAGAATAAATAATTACAGAGAAAACGTTGGTAAATATAAATATATCTTTAAAAGGGAACGGGTGTACACATTTTTTCTCCCACAAAGCACTTGGCATTTTGCATGAGTGACGTTGTGTGGCGCTCGGAGCAGGTAACTGAAATACAAAGCAAGTATGTTTTTTCATTAATTTTTCTGTACAGCGATTTATAAAATTCCAATATGCCTACCTTTAAAATCATATTTATTTTTTAAAAATATGATAAAAATAAATACTTTAAAATATTTGAAAATTAAAGTCTACGATAAAATTCAACGATAAAATTCAACGATAAAATTCAACGATAAAATTCAACGATAAAATTCAACGAAAAAAGTCAACGATAAAATTTTAATAATATTTTAAAATATAGAAATATTTTTTTAATTGGTAGCATTAAATGGTTAGCTATCGTTATCGATCACGAACAAAACATGACTATTTCCGCGTTGCCCTTGAAGGACAGAATAGTCGATTAGCCGAATGGAAATAATCCTATTTAATTCTGCCGGAATTATGCTACAGAATAATACATATACATACATGCATTTACATATGTGTTTTTAATAAAAATGATGTTGACCCAAGAAAAGACTTACCTAATTTGAGGCAATGCACGAAGGAAAATGTATTGTTTTTATTACTATAATATGAATAATAATAGTCCTATTAATTTCCGTCGATTCACCATCTCAACACATTGGCCGTGAAGAGAGTAAGGAACAAGGCAAACATCGTACAGGAAGTCATGGAAGCTCCACTTCCTATCGATTCAATTGCTGCAGGACAAAAACAGATGCAAAACCACATTTTATTATTAACCTTCACCTTTCATATCAAATATTGATCCATATTGCATAAATTCAAGTCAAGGGTATTACAATATAGGATATACAATAGTTCCTATTTTTCCTATGTAAGAAGAAACTTTTTTTTTTTGCAGAAAAGTGTGTACTACTGTATAAAACCGAAAGAACGCAAAAAAAAGAAGGTAATTTCAGAAGCGCCCGGAAATTCAAGATAATAAATGGATCCAAATAGAGTGAAATTCGTACTCTTTTCAGCACGGATGAAAAAGGCATGCACATTCATTCATTCATGCAACCAAGTCTATACAATCATAAGGAAAAAGTAGGTCTACCATGCAACAATTTACTACTCATTATTGACAGTGGAAAAGACATTAATAGTAAATATAGACAATTGAGATGTCAGAGAAATGTGGAGGACACGCACAAGACAAAGTAGATATGACAGAGGAGAAAGAGAAATCCTACAGATATTTAACTCATATACAAATTGTACTAAAGACATTTGAGCGGAATCTTTTTTTTTTTTTTTTAAATCTTTTTGTTTTGAAATCTCTGTGGACACAATGACTGACCTTTGACACCAGGTTCCGTATCAGCCTCCTGGGACTGAATGTCTGTTCACAAAAAAATGTACATTGTCAAATAAAAAAGAAGGTTAATATACAGAGTTAATGTGTCGTCACGTCACATGACCCCGTATAATTACAACAAAACCACCCAAAAATGGGGTCAAGTGCATTCCATAAAAAGGGATTATTGGGATTATTATTGTTTATAATATCTTATGTGGAGGGAAAAGCCCCAAATAATGTCCATTTCTCATTTCTATACAGTTCACATCACCTTTTCTACACATTTCCAATCCTTCTATATTAACATTAATATACATATGTACAACAATTAAACCACATTACAGAGCCTATAAAAACGGACTACGTTAACATTTAAAACTCTCATACAGGGGTCATTTTTCCCGATTGTCACTTCCCATTTCCTCTTCTCATGTTTTAAATCTGTGTAATACGTTTCATAACATTTCTGGATCGTCTGGAAAAATGGCCTTGACTTTTCCATGTAAAAAGCACTGCCAAAAGCAATTTATCTTACAAAAATGTGTTTATTCCTAAGATCCTTCATCTCCTTCGCCTCTAATCTGGTACAAAAAACCTTGACTTTGACATTGAAAAAAAAAATGTTGTTGACTTTTTAAGCCTAAAAAAAATGTCCCAATGTCAAGACCCCTCAAGTCGATAACCTGTCCTGGGAAGCCAAATAAGCGTCGTCTGTGCCTTTATAATCAACAAGACTTTTGCGTAGATGTAAATATTGGCGTCATATTTGATCTTGTAATGGATGTATTCTTTGGATTTATTTTACCTCCCTTATAAATATATAATTTGTATTTATCTAAAATATTCCTTTGAAGTCTGATTCCATGAAAATTGTCCATGGATTTATGTATTTAGAGTCTGGATTAAAAAAAAATGGATATCTATACGATTCTGAAACAAGTATGCACATGCCACATTAAAAATACTGGAGAACACACAGACATTCTTTTGGGGGACATGGCAAGGGTTAAAAGTGACTACCCATTCTGTTACGTGGTAAAACTCTATTGTGCAGTTTTTTCCTCGCAATTTGGATGTGTGGCCGAAGAAGGAACACAAAAATTGGGATTTGTTTTTCAAAATTGGATGTTATCCTTTAAAAATAGTTAATATAGGTACATATAGAGAGAAAAATGGAGATAATTATAATTTAAAAAAAGGGGATCATACCATTTCCATTAACGTGGAACTCATGATATTGGGCCGGATTGGACCATCCGAAGGAGTTGCTGGCCAACATGGTCACAATGTAGTCTGTGGAAGGACTCAGATTCTGGAGCGTGTGAGACACGGAGAAGATATGAGGGCTGAGCTGGGAGCTCTGCACGTCCACCTCTTGCCAGTTGTCCTCATCCACCTGAAGACATTTAAAAAAACATTTAAAAAACATTTTAAAACATTTAAATAGAATTCCTCAAATTAAATTAAAGAATTCAAGCTAATATTAAAGTAATAAATTAAAGTAATAATTAAAGTAAGCTAATATTAAAGAATTCAAGCTAATCCGAATTTATTAATTAAAATTAAAAGAATTAAAGCTAATACATCCGCATTTTTATTAATTAATAAATTTTTATTAATTAATAAAAATAATTAACATATAAAAAATCCCATCATTTTTACGCCAGGAACATTGCGAGACAGATTGTACCATAGCATAATAAAATAATTCCTAAGCAATTCCATTATTTCCGAGTCACCCTGTACTTTGCGTTACTGGCTTTATACCTTTTACTTTAATTCATTTTACTTCCAAATTTAACACAAACCTCTTTATTTAAAAAAAAATGGCCTAGTCGCAATGTCAATTATTGTTTCTTTTGAAGTTCTCATTGACAGCCTAGTAATTAAAATTGATTACTTCGGCCCACCATCAAATCCGAGATTTGAGTACGGTTTAAGTGCCCGCGTGATTTTTGCTTGTCGATCTTAATCCGTTTCATGTACATTCGGAATCGGTGTGTACTTGGAGGTTTAAAGCTGTGAAGAGTCTAGGCTCTTGTTACTTTTTTCACACCTCCTTTCGTCCCATTTATTTCCTAGGATTTTGCTGTACGGGAAATGTGTGAACTTTAGAAATATTTTTTATTAAAAAAGTGTACTTATCTGATGGCTAAAAAATATTTTATTGCTTTTCTTTCCTTAAAAATGATCTACAACCCTTTTGCCGGTGCTTCCATCTCCATTAAATCAAAATTGTAGCCCCGTAATTGAAGACGATGATGAATGGTTGGACTTTTTTTGGGGGATGTATCTTGTGAAATATGGGACATACAAATGCCCAGACATTCTCATGTCCTACCCCAATTTTTCCCCGGGAGAGCTGGAGACATGTCTCCTCCAGGGAGAATAACTGCACTGGAAGGAATGAGGTGATTAAAGGGATAAATGGGACACAAATTATGCGGTGTAAAAAAAAAGTATCATGAACTTAAACGAGGTCATCACTTCTCCGTTATTACCACCATTTGCTCCCGTAATGTACGTAAATTATGTAGATAATATGAATTAAATTTTTTCAAGGAGAAATTCCACCAGGATTTTCCCGTCCCCGAAAATCGGGGCACCCCAAAAGAATATATAAACGTCATAAATTAAAAGTGTAACAACTCCGAAAAAAATCTATGGGATGTCATAAAGAAGCAATTTATTCACAAAAAGAAAATCCTCTGTGAATAAAATAAAAGGACCTCCCAACGCATGTGTTTAAGTCCAGGCTTATTTTTCTTGGGTGAATGTATACAAAATACAAAAGTCTTGGCGGCTGTCACCACAACCGTCTTTGGCTTCTCCCATTTGAATTCGCCAGATAATAATTATGGGCTAGTGGAAATGGAGATGATAGTGGTATTATCATGATTTCGATCTAGCAGTCCGACTCCCCATTCACAGGAGGCCAAATAACTCGTCACCATTAAAGTGACAAAATTTAGACGGAGGAAAGGAGGCAAGGAACTCTCAGACGATTTATGGGGAAAGTCACATTCCTTTTTGCAAAAAGACTGTGTGGTTATAATGATGATAGTAATAATGGCAACATTTAACCAAAGATTTAATAACACTCACGCCGTTTCACGTTATTATGGGGGAATTTTGCAATGTCAAGAGGGAAGATGTGTGCGTTCTTTTATTTGCCGTTCGTTATTTTTTAATGGCTGCAGAATTATTAAATGGACGGGAGCATATAAATAAATACATATGGTACATACTTTACATTTGCAGGTTCGAAACACTGCAAATCATCCAGAGAATAAAGACATAATATTAACCCTTTATCTTTTGCTGTCTCCGTCTCTCTCTCTCTCTTTCTCTCTCTAGCTATTTCTTTGCTCATGCTCTCTCCCATTTCTTCCTTTCTGTGTTTCTTTTCTTCTGGGTTTTTCTTTCTCCAACATTTTTTATTTCTCTCCCTTTTTCTTCGTTTTTATTTCTCTCCCTTTTTCTGCTTTTTTATTTCTCTCCTTCTGTGTCTTTCTCACATGTTTCTCCTTCTCTTAGTTTTCTTTTTCTTCCATTTTTCTCTTTCTCTTAGTTTTCTTTTTCTTCCATTTTTCTCTTTCTCTTAGTTTTCTTTTTCTTCCATTTTTCTCTTTCTCTTAG
>JAQGBT010003688.1:0-18798 GCA_034698585.1 Disparrhopalites patrizii | reverse complement strand
TCCCCCACCCCAAGAAAAAAAACACATCTCTAAAATCCTTCAAAGCCCCTCTTTTCAGCACCCAGGGCTTATCCCTCCTCTCCCCAAGATTTAGTAAAGTGATCTCCACGCAATCCCTCTTTTTTTTCCTTCTTTGTTATTGTTCCGGTAGCTGTGGTAGTAATCTGTGAAGTAGTAATGTAGTGCTGTAATAAAGATAGGAGACCACGAAAAAAAAATGTTCTCCCCCGTGTAATCACCATGAACGTACCTTCACCTGCCGCTCTTACGACGTAAAAATATCTGGTAAATAAAGAGAGTGGAGGAGAAAGAGAGAGAGAAAAAAACGACCAAAATACTAGCCTCAAGGGGTTAAGGAGATGAGGAGAGAAGGAACCTTGCTAAAATTCCACCAAAGTCAAGATTGTGAATTATGTACATAGTTAATTATATTAGGATGAGAAAAAAAAATAACAACAACACCAGGACTACCTTCCCCAACCTCGAAGGTATTGTTCACCCCTCCGTGTATATTTATACACAGGTATAAAGAAAATGCACACGACAACCAAAATTCTTATGCAGCGATAAAAGAGCAGGGAATGTAGGGGAAAAAATAACAACAACAACAAAAAGGGATATGTATAGGTATACGGCGTCAAAAAAGGCCTCGTACCATAAATCCTAATACGATCATGCTAATCCTCCTAGGCTGTGCCTCTATGCACATACATAAAAAAAACTACCTCAACTGGCAGGGAGTTGAACCTCTTAACCCTTCTTCGTCTTTTTATTGTTCGACAATTTTTTTTCGTCTGCAACAAAATACAAAAGACTCTGCGCAAAGGGATATTTGTTTGCTGAAATGCTCTCAGCCTCCATTTGAGGTTTTTATTATAGTGTGTCGGGTTTCGACGCGACATTTTATTCAAAAGGCGTAATAAAAACCTGGGAATCCAATTCTCTGGAAATCCAATTGGCAAAAACTGGACAAGTCTACAAGCCCTGTATTAAAAATTCTCTCTAGAGATTCTCTAATTCTCTACTATTGCTGGTAAATGAACCAGCCAAATAATTTTTACTGGGCATAAAATCTTTCCGGTGCAGTAATTCCGGAGTACCTAAAAAAAATACAAGAATGAAATAAAAATAATAAAAACAATAAAATCCTCCTCCTCCCCCCCCCGCCTGTTTACATTTTCACCCTCTCCTGACGTGTGTATATTTACGTGGTCAGTGACCAAAATCCTTGAGATGAACTTTCCCACTAAGAACGTTCAAAATAAATGGACGTGCAAAAAAAAAATAACATTCCTGCACATAAACCAACTTTTTTCCCATTACACAACCACAACAAACCCTCCCCCTGTCCAACAATAGGCATATAATATCCTATCAATTCAGTCTAGTAAATACGTACACATATATACATATTGAGTCAAATCTGCCCACTTAAATACGTGCTTTATCATTCTCCCATGGTACAGACGGGGGAGCACCCATTCCTAACACAGGGTAGTTGTTATTATTATTATTATTGCAACGAAATCCCCGTCTCATGCAGAAGGAGAGAAGAAGAAGTGCGTTTCAAAATATCAACAGTAACAACAACAACAACGAAATTGACGAGTCTCTCTCTCTTTTCCCTCGCAAAAAAAAGGGGATTGGGAGGAAAGGCATGAAGAACGCAATAAGTAAAAGTGGATATATACCGTATAGAGAGTCCCATTTATATAACGTTGGAGGCCTTATATAGGGCGAGAGAGTGAGAGAGGGTTGAGAGGAAAGAGAAACGCACATACAAACACATGATATTAGAATCTACTACGTCGTTAGCTTTGCCTCCACCCCATTGAAATGAATGTGAATACTACTACAGCCAGTGCACAAAACAAAAATGCGCAAAAAAAAAAACCTCTTCCCTTATATGTGCGCATTCAGCCCGTTCCTCCAACCCTTTCCCATATGTACGCATATAGCCATTTATAATAGCAATTACTCTACATAAGGAGGGAAAACAAAAGGCCATACATACGGGCTTATCCTGAGTTGCGGCAGAATTCCAAGAAGAAAATGATGAGAAACCTTTTTTTTTATACAGGATAATGATAATCATAATATAGCCTTGTGTATGTGTACGTAGTACGTACACACTTAATTATGTGCAATTGAGTCAACACACTCCAAAGCCCAGACTTGGACAATAACAACGCAAACGTTTTTGGGAGCGAGGGAAGACAGAGAGAGAGAGAGAATGCGAGACAGGGAGGAAAGGGTGAAAGAGAGAGAGAGACAGTTAATTTTTTGCGGGGGTTCATGATGCATACGAATTCCGTAAAAAGACCAACGTTCGAGAGGAGAGAGAAAAAAAGTGGTGCAGACACTAAAGGTGAGTGTGAGTGTAATGAGTGTAGAATGTATACACTTGCACAAAAAAAATATGGCCTGGAGGCGTACATTCTTTTAGGTATAGACTAAACAGAGTGAGAAATGAGGAGGAGGATGTGAGGAGGAAGAGGGAATGCATATGCTGTAGAATTATGATATGAACAAGAAGGAGAAGCCAAAGAGAGAGAGAGAGAGGGAAAAAACAAAACAAGCGAACGAACGACCCTCAAAAAATGACGTCGAACTTGAGGGAGGGAGAAAGAGGGAGGATGAGGGTGAGATGAAGACCAAGACAGAGAGAAAGAGAGAGAGAGAGATGAGATGTGATGACTCCTCTTTGTTACTCCTTCATCCTCCACAACAATCCGCGCGCCTTTTTTTTATGCTCCCTCCTGAGGAATGTCTACTGGTTGTACACAAACCTGTTATCATCTCTTCCCCTTCATCCCCTGCATATTTTTTTTTATCTTCAGATTTTCTTTCAGGGAGGAGAATCATCATCTTCACTTATTACAAAACATATAAAACATTTATTTTTCCGTCTTCCAAGTACTTTGATGAGTCTTTCTCCCATTTTTTTTTTTTTGGTTCTACTGTCTTTGAGAGGTGATGATGTGTCCTATGAGTGTGTCCCTGGTCCTGTCATTTTTTCTACGCACTCCTTTATGTAATTAGTCAATGTTTTTGTTATGGTCCTACTCATATGATTGTGCCTCGTGACAAATCAAAACGTACAAACAAATAAGAGGATGAATACAAAAAAAAAAAAAAACAAAGCAAGAAGAATTCAAAACAAAATTCGTCATGAATCATACACGTCCTCTATACACTCAACGCGGATGTGTGATTGAGTGGACGATTGCGTCATCCATATAAATATGTACGCCCCTGCACCGACGACATTGATCAGGTGAAATCATACAAACAGATGTCTATCCAAACAAAGTCCAGAGAGAGTGAACTGGGGATCAAAAATCAGTGCTCTTTTAAATCAATGTCCCTCAAAAAATCTCCCCTTCCTGTCAGAGGGAATTATGATTTTGAAAAAAAAACATTTTCCCCTGCAAAACCCTGTACAAATATTTGTGGAACTACCTTCTCAACCAATTATCATTTTAACACGAGTTAATTCCCTTTAAAATCCCAAGGCTAATGTACATAATTCCTTGGAGGAAAAACGAACACCGACAAAATTAAGCCATTAGCACGGGGAAGTTACTAATCATTATAATATTAATAGCTCGTATAATGGTCTCAAAAATGATTTCTCTTCCCAGGAACAAAACGCTCCAAAAAAAATGGATTTTTAGTTAATATAATTGGAGTGCATCATTATTACCGCAACGTTGGCAAAACTTGTTCAGTTAATCAGCAACAGAACTCCCTTTATCCAGGTTTTAAAAAAAAAATCCCATGTCGAGATTGGAAAACAACATTAAAGTAAAATACTATACATATAATAATGTGCATGGAAAATGTGGAGAGAAACTAGTACAAACTAGCAAGGACGTACAATGTAACGTGTTATTTATTGGGCAAGTTCAGAGAAACAGAATTTAATTACATACTTTTCTTCCCAACGTTTATTTGTTAAGCACTTACTTGGGCCACTGGACAGCATTTAAACAATTATGTACTGTATTTCCCCTCAAGTTTCCTATCTTTTGCATTACTTACCTTTGCCGCACGTGGAGCATTTTTCTATACAACTACCGCGCACAAGGACACGGGGGAATTTCACAGGGATAGAAGCTATTGTTATGACAAGTAATCCCTTTTTGCAACCATGACGTCACATGCAGGCAGAACGTTTAAGGTACAAATAAAAGGATTTTTTTTTTGCCTTTTTGGCATGTGGTAAAAACATCCATTCGAGGTACATACAATACACACAAAAGCATGTCTACTAAATAACTATAGGAATTATTTATATTTACATGGAAAACATGACCTAATAGCTCTGTTAGACCAAACCTGATTTAAATGCGAGTCCATACAAGGCACCCTGAATATAGACAAAATGAAAAATAACAATGAACAGAAAAGATATTTTTCTCTCCTGAAATCGATTTCTCCTGATGCGCCACTATAAAATGCATGCAAATTGAATCCAAAAATACACTTTATAGATTGTTGCTTACCTGTCATCCCCAAAAAAGGAATGGGTCAAAGAGTTTCACCACGGAACAAGGCACGATTCGGACGGAAAATACGATTTCGTCCAGGGTGAAAGAGAATCCATATGCAAATAAAGAAAGGAAAAAAGACAAAGGCAAATTAGCAATTGATGACATGAGCATTGGAATGTTATTTACTGATTTATAATATAAATAATTTCTGTAAGGACATGTTTTTTCATATCCTTTTAGAATTCTTCTCTGCCGCGTATTCTCTTTTCTCTTATGTCCGTCATCCCACGAGAGTTTCTCTTTTCTCCTCCTCATTCCCCTTGGGAAATGTTTTGCCCTTCTTTTATTAGTAGAGTGACACGTCAATCATATTTTTGTTTTCACCTACATTATGCCACGCCATTACACGAGCCGAGAGCTACAATAACAAACCTACCTCAGTGAGACTCAAATAATAGACACGTATGAAAAAAGCCTGGTGTAACACAGATACCAACACGTTTTTTCTCTCTCCCTTTCTCTCAATACCTTTGTTATTATTGTAACATCTTATTCATACTGTTCAGGGGAGAAAGAGAAATTTTTTTTTCTTGCACAAGTACACTGTCGTACAGGAGCAACGACAACAGGTATGCTCATTATGATTATGATATTACGTACTTTATGGCTTATATAGTACAGGAGCTCACTCCATTCCACCACAATGGGAGAGAGAGAGAGAGTCACAATAATAACAATCATAAAGCCAAGCAAATCAATACAACTTCCAAGCTTTTGACAAAGGCAAACGTGTAAACAACACCTTTTTTTTCTGTCCTTTTCTTCTTTGGAGATGGGCGCAAAAACTATTCTCATTGACAACACTTTTATGGCCATCAATTCCGAGAAATGAAAGCTCCTTATTTTTCTTGTAGGTAT
Source organism: Disparrhopalites patrizii (assembly GCA_034698585.1). NCBI lineage: Eukaryota > Metazoa > Arthropoda > Collembola > Symphypleona > Sminthuridae > Disparrhopalites > Disparrhopalites patrizii. Next base: position 13,384 of record JAQGBT010003688.1, on the reverse strand, counting down.
ATAACTCTAAGAAAATATATTTTTTCTGGCTTCCAGCCATGTACCATTTATCAGTCATAATTTTTTCTTCCTCAATAAGAAACATTTTTTTTTTGCCACACAGAATATTATTTTTCTATCGTGGAATTTTCTCCTTTCATAATATTCTCTCACCTGCACATTACAACCATCGTTTAAATATTCCTTTTTCTTCCCTAATTCACGTACAGTCACAAATTACCTTGCGAATGTTTATACAATACTTTTCAATATTGCATAACATATTGGGGGGAAAATCCTCATCTTAATTACTTTTTTAGCCCAGGTGGCTGCTGTTATTAGCACCTACAATATAATGAGTTCCCATCTAATAATAGCATTCAATGATTAATAATTATACCCCGAAAACTCAAAAAAAAAAAAGTGATTACAACTTCTCCTTGTCCATCCAAAAATGGGGGGAAAAATTCGCATATTATTAAAAGTACATGTGAAACAAGCGGTACGTGCATTTTCTTTAGAGTCATATGTATATAAAAAAAAAGTTTGACCAATTTCTATTTTATGCCTTGTTGGTTTACAAAATTTGAAAGAAAGCAATTTCATGAGATGTCTTTTTTTTTAAATTCCATGGCCCCATTGAAAAAAAAGTTCCTACTCCAAATATTATACAGTTCCTCCCCCAGAAAAACAGCAACTGAAAAATGGGGATAATGCATAAAAAAAAGAGTAGGCATTTAATAATAACACAGGAAAAAAACGAGAGCAGGCCAAACATATGACAAAGAGGTATTAATAGTCATGTAGGAGAAAAATATTATTATAACCAAAAAAACAACAAACCATTGCAATGTCCCAACATACAAAGAACCAAATTGTTCCCAATAACCCCCCACAACATTCTTCCCAACAGAACACATGCTTTTAGTCTTTATTTTCCCTTCCCATTAATTCCAAAGTTCAATCGTTAATATGCAATCAAACCAAATATTTTCATTTCGTAAGAATATTCAGCTCCACAGAGAAAGAGAGAGAGAGAGAATAACCAATAACAAGAGCAAAGAAGAAAAAATTAAACAAGTAGTACGCCTCAACATTTTATATCAACTCCTGAAAATAGGAGTCTTATTTTGTATGCATATGCCCCCAATTTCCTCGGGGTCATGTCCACCATAGTATACACGCATAAAATGAAAGATATAATAAAATGGAGCAATCGCATGGACAGGAGGCAAGATGAGCCGCATGACGTCAGAGTAAACATAGAAACACCACCAACGGAGCCACATCAGCACTTGTATACAGAGGAGAGGCCGGAATGGATAAACAGACAATTATGTCAATACCAATCACCAACAAATCCCCTAATTATTATCATCCTCAACCATGTACACATCAGAGAAGGAGAGAGACAGAGAGGGAAGCTACAAACGACTCACACACCACATTTTAATTACAAATGATAGCAGTGGGATGAAGAGGAACAGACTGAGCTGAGAACATTGCCACCGTATCAGGCAAGACCTCATATCTCTCTCCTTCTATACATTATAGAATAAAATACAAGGGGAATCCTCACACCTCACATATTTATTCATAGAGCTTTCTCTCTCTCTCTTTCTCTCTGGATGTAAACAACTGGAAAATGACGGAAAATTACCAATTTCCGTGTAGATCTCCCCTCCCAAGACGTCATCTGCCCCATTCCCATCCCCACCAAACGAACTTCCAATTAAGTGACAAAATCCAAAAACAATGAAGTTACTTCACAAGTCCAGGAAAAGCAGAAAATGCATAGATTCTCTCGCTTGAACATCATTATTTGAAAAGAAAACATGCTCATATGACAATGGGGAAGTATACAATAATTGTTTTGATAACCAAAAATTCCCTTGCAAAAGTCCCTGTGGTAGCATTCCGAACCAAATAATAATAACGACGTTTCTCTCACCCACAAAAAGTATTTGATTACAGCCCTCCTCCGCCCGGAAAAATTTAAGGGGGAACAAATATGTATATATATATATATATATATATATATCAATATAGAATATGTATATATGTATATGTAGACCTCGACCAAGAAAATTACTTTGTTTACTTCTCGTCAGTGACCTGGAAAACAAATCCTTTTTACACATATTTTCACCATGAAAACTTCTCTGGATCTCGTCCCCTTCTTCTTCTATATAATAAATACAAAAAAAAAGGATTTGCCCTCTACTATACCATTCCACTTGCAAGGAAGGAAAACAAACAGTCGTATTAAATGTTATTAAATTTATACATATACAATAACATATAGGAGGCACAATGTCAATAACGATTTCTCTCTCCTTTGCGTGTTCTCCCGTATTTATTTTGCAACTACTACTACATTCAAAAAACAGCTCCATAATACTACCGTGTACTACTTCCTACTCCACCCATTATTCCTTGTCACATATCATGTAGGTAGGTAATATATAAATAGAAAAAATAATGCCAAAAAAAAAAAAGCTCCTTGTGTCAGAGTTTACATGTTCATTTAATTATACATACATACATAATACATGTAACTGAGCCACGCAGTTATGTACCATTCCAGCTCGTGCCAAGGTCCGAAGAGGGTAAAGGAAGAAGACGGAAAGAAAGGAAAAGAAAACACACGCTTTTCTCCATGGAATAGCCTTCACCTTATAGTAAAACGTATAGTAGCATAGCATGCAATTTTCTCCTATATTTGCCAACTGGTCTCATTTCTTTCTTTTTTTTAGTCACTTAACTGGAAATATTATTATCATCAGTTTTACTATGCCCTACATTACTTGCCGCATTGATTTTCTCAGTGGTAGTAATTTTTTTTTCTCCCTCGTTTGTTTGTATATACTACGTCGTTGTTGCTGTAGGTAATAGTACGGCCAAGGAGGATCCCGGAATGGGTATAGACGGTGCCCCTTTGTACTTATTAACCCCCATCAATCTGAGAATCGTACGGTAGTTCACCGGGTGGTTAAAAATAAATAATAAATAGCAACAACAAAAGGGACCTCCATGTGGAGAGTTATGGCCAAATAACCGTACTACGCAATATCGTATCCCCACAAGGGGAAAAAACAAAAATATTATTGTTATTATTAACATGTTCCCATTGTTTCCTCGTCCCTATATGTGTGCTCTCATATATCACACGTATTATTTGCAGGAAAAAATAGGGGAAAGCGTAAACCCATTTTATAAAAATATTAACCATATATTATTCCATGCAAGGGAAAATATGCAATTTTATATATGTATACATATTTGACTTAATATTGCCACACAATACGTTAATATTTTTTCTCGCCAAAAAAAAAAAAAAATCTGCACAATTTATTTGCCAAACCTTGAAAGGGAACAAATTTATATATTTGCAACAATTTAGCTCTTGACTATGCTATTGCTGCCCTGTAGTTTTATTTTGCCCCCCAAATCATATTAGTAATAGAGAGCTAATAATTCCATGGGGTATAACCACAAGTGTACAAATATTCTCGTCTGAGCAATTAATTATTGCGTTATTATTACTAACTCCTCGGCCCCCTCCGACCGTGGAGCTACCATTACTGTTGTGGTACCGCCAAAAGGTAGTAAATTTTCAAGTACATATTGACTTACTCCACTTTCCCGCATTCATAGCCCTTTTTACATACCATTTTATAGGGGTGTTCCCCCTCACAAAACCTTATCTATGTATAGAACTTGCAAAAACTGCGTCGTATATATTTACAAATAATGGAGAAGGCAGGGACCTCACGCTAAAAATAAGACCAGACCAGGTAAGTATTATAACTACAGGAACGAGACATATCATATTAAAATATTCCAGGGAAATAGTTACTATTACTGATGATAATCCATGGTTACACATGGACAGTACACAAATGAATACACACGGGCAGGTACATACATTTTCACTCAACCAAAAGTCCCTTGTGTGAGTGAACCGTTTCCGCAGCTTTCTACGTAGACATATGTGTACATATTTTGGTGTGTGCCTGATGATGAATTTTTTATAGAATAAACATTAAACACAAGTCTGTACTTCGTAGATGGAGGTATAGTGTAACTTTTTGGGCAGGACATATCCAAGCGCGTTACAAAACGACAACACGGAAAGACCGAGAACAAAATGGGAAAACAACTACATAACATGGGAAAAACTGCGCATTCTAGTCGTCTTAATTTCTATTGTGATAACAAATAAACAACAACGGCCAGACAAAAACAACAGCCTAAACACGACGGTTCATCGTTTTGCTGAATTTTTCTCTCTCCTCCTCTTTCCCCTAATTTGTGTAATACTAATCAAAAAGGGTTACTCCAGCGTAATTAATATTTGCGTGTTTACTTGCATGTCATTCTCTCTCTCTCTCTCTTTCTCTCTTCGGCTCTGTCCCCTTTTCTGTTTCTGCTCTCTCTCTTTCTCTCCTATTTCAGCTCAATTTTCTCTTCCCAACTTTCTCCCACTACTCGTCTCCCTCCTTTCCATCTCCGTAGCTCTAACAATTTTTTTTTTTTACTAAAGGACTTTCTCCACATCCTCCAATCGCTTTTTTCTCAACTTTTCTCTCTCTTTCTCCTGTTTCAACTTTTCTCTCCCCAATCTCCTCCTCCTTTCTTTCTCGACAAACAAAACTATCATCACTAAGTCGTTATTATAGTTAACACACATAATTAGTGAAAGCCGGCATAAACAATATGCACGCGAGGACAAGTCAAAAAGTCGACACAAACAAACAGGGGCAATTTTATTATTACAAGCAATTACGGTATTGTGTGATGTAAACAAACGTTTTTTTTTACCCTAGATTATCCTCTAACAATGACTTGTATTCTATACTATTGCAAAAATTACATACCTATACTTATATGAACAACAATCATAACTTGGACAGCAGAAACTCAGCACGTAAAAACTGACTTCGCGTGGGTTGCAAATAGGAAGACATCCCCAGCAACATTTAACCTCACTCCATTTTAAAGGAAAAATTACACCAAAAAAACTCAATTTTTTAAATTTAATTTCTCAACAACAAACAAACAAACACACATACATACATTACAGAGCATAAATGGCTAGCCTACGTGGCTTTTCCTTTTTTTTTGCTTGTTGTGTATGTCAGTTTTAACAATAAATGATGACGAAATAATCATGTTTATTTGTTGGAAATATTTACCAGGTTAAATAGTTTAATGTCAACGTGGCAGCAGAATTTGAAGGATTTAAAATGTACATGTGATGTCAGGGTTCTTCGTATTTTCTCTCCGTATTTTTCTGTATTTTTCCAATTAGTGTTAGAGAAAGTCGACGTTTTTTGTATAACGTGTCCTCTTCCTTGAACACTTTTATTACCATTGACATAATATTTTTTATTAAAAAAAATATTACAAGATTACACAACGACTGAATGAGCATAACAATAACAAACCATTTACTGACAGGGAGGTAGAGACAAAAAACAAATTACATAATATTCCTTAATCCCTCTGACGAGAGAGCACTGCTGTAATAACAATAATGATGGACGTCTTTTTCATAGTAACAAAAACATATCCACGGTCACATTCGCTCAGCTTATATAGTTGTGGCTGCTACTCAGACAAATGAAGGCAAATAATATAAAAATTTAGGCACTCATTGTACAACAAATACAATATGGAGAATCCCTCCAATGTTGACTGCCGGATTCGATGGACAATCATGGAAAAGTATCGCCATTACAAAGGATTTATTGTTACAGCTATTGGGGTATTCCTGGTCCCATTTTACTCCATAATTCCTTTATGTCCTACAATATACCTCTATACTTTATTCATATGTCCCTCCCTGCATAAGGTCCCCAACATAAAACGCGTCAGAAGCCCCCCTAGACAAATAATCCTTTTAGCCACCAACCAAAAAAAATGTAGGCACAAAAACCCCAATTATCCCATTATTACCTAACACATGTAATTGTCGCCGGATGAGATGAAAATCTCTTCATTTATTCCTCCCCACACATTCACCATTATAGCATTTCCCCCTAAACACAGCCAAAGAACTGTATCCCGATAAATACTAGCCATCCTTTGACTATTACACAGATTCCCCCCCAAAAAAGTCCCGGACAATAATAGAGACAACACACGTCTCTCCTTTCGAAAGAAATAAAAATAATGAATACTAATGACAAAAGCACGCACAACCCCACCGTGTGGCCACCCTGTCAGAGTATAGTGTGATATAGTACATACAATTTATATAGGAAGATGGGGGACAGACAGGTCCCACGCGTCCATGTCCCTTCCAGGCGTCCGACGTGTCAGAGAATGTGTGTTGGACGGCGACATCATTAGATGAAGTAGCATAGAACTACTAGTGGAAGCTCAAGTATAATAAATACGACTGGGTACACAGCATGTTTTTTCCCTTTCACCGAAAAATCCTTGCAAATTCCTTTCTGGCTTTTAGCTCCTTTCCCTTGATACACAAATGTATATGGTACCATTGTTTTGTCGTCTGACGTCTGCACTTACACATCGTACGAATCGATACAAGGAGGAACTTGTATAACAAAGTACCAAAATAACCGTAAAATATGGACATATCAATAACAACAAGAACCAGGAGCAGACAAATACCTGAAGGAGCCCGTGCTTTTCAAGGGATATATAGAGAAAGGAAATGAGTATAAAAACAATACAGACAAACAATAGAGTAAAAACGTCCGATCACTCCATTCCTATATGTATAGATACTTTAACTAATAAAGCATTGTGACAGGTACATATATACATACATACATACATACATATATAACGTAGATGTGTATATTAAAAATTAAACTGTCAAACGTCATTGCAATACTTTCAATTGGCACAACTGTCATGTACACAATATACGCCTCTCTTCTTTCCCTTTTATGTCCATCCCTCATTGGCTCCTCTTATGGCCAACACCTTCCACGTGAAGAAACAAGCCTATATGGAGGGGAATATAGGTATATACAATAAGACTTTTTTTTATTACCTGTGCTATACCATAGTTGGGTCTTTCTCCCGTCAAAACACATTGAGTATGGCCAACCAATTGACACATATATCAGCTGTGCGGTTAGCCACACAGCTGGCATTACTTTCCCCCGGAAAATCGCGAATTCCGCCAGGACTTTAAATACCAGGAAAAAGTTGCCTCGTGTCAGGAATGAAACACCATGAAAACATTGTTCAAGGATAAAACAAGGTAAATGTGCGTAGTCAGGGAAAGCCTTTTGAATGATCACCTTTGTATAATTGCTAATTTCCCTGTTTCACTTCCGCCGTCCGAAAATAAGCCATGTGTCCAAAACTATGGCATAAGCCAGGTTAAATGTCATTAATATCTCTCTAGTAACTATGCAGAAAATATGGGGGGAAGCTGGCCCGTGTGTGTCTGATGAATAATTACGTATACTAGAGATATGGCCTTAAAATTATGTTTACCTCTTTTGTCAAAGTGCCCACACGTGTCCGTGGTTAACTCTTCCTTCTCCTGTGTAATCCCTTTCCACCTCGCAAAAATACATAGAAAGAAAAATTTGTTTTTCCTTGTGTCTTTGATAATAGGCCTTTTCCCCACCGTAATGAAACATTTATCCACGTTATCTGTACGTACATCAGTGGCTGTCTATAGCCTCGTAGGCACATATATCCATATGTATACATATATAAGGGGAACAGACACACTATGTATAAATGTCCATATTTAGACTTAATTATGCAGAACATACACATAACGTCATATCTTCGTGTAAGCATTGAATATACTAATAGACTCCTCTTAAATGCTAGAAAAATAGGAGGAATAATAACAGTGTGTTCACATTTTGGATAATAAACGTACTTTCCTACAATATTCCAAAGTTATTTTATTACTGAACAAGTAAAAGTAACGTGACACATGCAAAAAGTAGAAACTGCTTCTTGTCATTACCTTGACTATTACTATTCCGTATGTGGCTAATATTCCCCTCACCCCTCCAGGAAAAAAAAAACATTCCGAACATTTTCTATTCAGATACCTCTCACTTTAACTCAAAAGTAAGCCACCAAAAAATGGCCATGAGGGATAACGTCCGCATTCTTCACTAATCATTTAATGGGATCTATCCCAAAAAAAAGTTGTGGTAAAAAAATAAATATTGGTGAATATAATTTTCTTCAAAAGATCATTTCCATCATCATGTTTAAATAAATGACTCATGGGATTCATTCCTTTCCATATTATTACTGGGCATTCCATCTGAATCATTTTCTACAGAATTTTCAAATCAAATGCATCATCGCAGACAAGGAGAAAGGTAGGTACCTTTATTTTTTTTTGTCTTGCGAAATCTCAAACAATAATAAACAAATATTTACAACTCCCTTTGACTGACCCAAGCCTCTTTGTTTACACACAAAATTCCCATGAAGTTGGGTGTGCGTAAAAATGACTAAACTACGAGGAACACGTCACTCTCGCGGAATTCCTTGAGATTGCGAAAGAGAAGGTGAGTTCCCCATCGTTATTTTTGCACGTCAATTACCCTGGACAAATGTCACGAGAGACACGAGGCTCATTCACCTGAATGCGTTTCAAAAAAAAAAGCACACGTTTGAACACGCAGGAAGCTTTCGGGGAACTGTCCCTTTTTTTCCTTAATCTATATTTATGTGAACATTTCCTTCCTTATTATTCCCCGTTTTAATAATTTCTTCACTACGGGGAGGAGAAAGAATACCGACGCAAGCACCTGCCATTGCGTGCAAATCATCCCGTATATACGGAAAAATAGACACTAAAATGTCAAAATCGAGAAGACGGAAGAATGAGATTTATTTAAAATTTAAACGACCATCAAGGTTTATTGACTTCTATCAAAATTCCTTAAGGTCTTGGTATATTTTTATCCCATTTGGTTCCATATTTTACAGATAAAATTATGCCTTTTTATTCACATTTACTCGACTAGCTCTTCCACCCTATTCGCTTGTTCGCTAAAATGGTTTTATTAAGCTTATCAAGGAGTCCGTGGAGAATAATTTTACATGGTTATTCCGTCAAAATTCCCCTGCTCTCCCTAAATTTTTAAGTTCACAAGGGTCTTGTTTAAAAATTATCCTCCCCCCGTCATTTCTAAATCTGTAAATCCACACTGAGAATTTCCGGTAATTTCCTTCTTAAACAACCCTTCCGCTTTCTCGGATTTAAGAATTTCCCTCGCATTTAAACATCCCCCAAAAAATTTCCACCCCATTTAAATACATTGTGTTCACATCTCCCCGAATTCACACGCTTTTTTTTCTCCCCTCCAACCGTCTGTCAAGGGTTCTCAACCCCTCCCCACAGCTTTTTAAACGCACTCGCTTATCAAATCCCCTCTGGATTTCCCTTTTTTTTACATATTCACATATCTTTTTTTTGTCTTCCCCTCCACAGCCATTTGAACCTTTTTTTCCCTAAATAATTGAAAAAAAACGTTGCGCCCGTGAATATTTTATCCATAATTTCCCCGAATTGTCTGAGATCCCTCCGGTTTTTATGAACCCCCATCAGATCATCCACCCGGGGATAGAGAGACCCTTTAATAAACTCCATCTGACCATATAGATTTCGTCATACACCTCATATAAAACATTTATACAAGATTTTTTTTTACAACCACTCATCCTTTTTTTTTACAAGAAAATTCCGGGGCGATGTGCGTGTACAGTGTGCTATTCCCCTCTCCAGGAATATATAAAAAAAAATTATTGGATTATCCATGACGCATACACACATGCGGACACAAGAGGATTGGATCCCCTCGTCTTTTAATACACGTAGTAAACATGAAGGCATCCTCGTATTATTGCCATCAAATTAGATTTATTCCACTTCTAAAACTACTCTATATACGTATATGTACATACATAGTAGGAGTCCCCATATCATTATTTTTTCCCTACTCCAATTATCCTCTTGGATCCTTTTTGTATTTATATCTGTATATATATATATATGCTAGACACACACACTCACGGGGGACTCTCTTGATGAGTCATCAAAACATCCCCTGCACAGTAATATAGAAGGGGGCATTGGCCATGAATCTTCCGGTACAATAATACCATATAATGTTTGCCGTGTATACGTATTGATTCCATTTTGCTACCCGAGACGTGCCTGGAATATGGTTGTAATGGACACATCCATGCTAATACGACATGTGTGTGTCTTGTGTGGGTATGGGCAATAAATAACAATTTGTCACTCGACCCTTTCTGTACACACACGAGGAGCTTCACAGAGCTATCTTATATACGGCTATATACAATCAAACATTTTTTGGGACATATAAGAGAGAATCATCGATGGAAAGCCGATAGGGAGAAAATCTCACCATTATTATTACCTTTCACATCGTTTACGCCGGTTTGGACTTGTACAAAGACACCCGATCCCACAATAGTAATTCCTTTAATATTGTATATGAATTTCATGAACTATTCCAACATTTGACATTCGTCCAATATTCAACGGAGGCGGACAAGAGAAGGCAGGAGAGAATTTTCTGTAAAGGGCCAAAAGATAATTGCCCGTATGGAATCCTAAATTAATTGTTGTCCACAATGATTCAATTTAATTTTTCAGAGCAATAACGGGAGTTTGTTTGTGTTCACCATCAATCAATTGTAAATTTCACCTTCAATCAAATCAAAACGTTTTTCGGGGGCTGGAGAATTTCCCCTGACAATAATATCCTGGAAATATTGTTTTCGAGAAACAATTGCTGGAATTAATTCTTTACTGTGAACGGTAAATTTCTACGATTTTTACTCTTCAATCAATTTTATATTGTTGATTTTCCAGACATTTCTGCTGCCCATGCTTTTATTTCATTGGGGAAATAATACCCTTTTAATTGGATAATGTTTTTATTTTGTAAACACATGTCTCCTTTTTTTTTTATTTAAAATTTTTACATTTGCCCATACTTTTGGAAAAAATGGGAATTTTCTTGTGTCGTATTTTTACGAGACAAGAAATAATGAGTCTCGAATTCCCACGCAAACATTATTATCATTAACCCCAATAGGACAATAAATCCATTTAATACACGTGCAATTGCATCATTTTGGAACTGGAAATTACTAGAAAAACAGAGAATATAAAAGGGGATGTAGTATTATACCATATTATCCATGTATATAAAAGAGGGATTTGAACACCTCATAAAAATACATGCTGGGCTTATGTCATTACTTCATTTTACACCACATCGAGCTTTAATGGGCTTATAATTAACATAGGAAATACATGGAATGAAATTATTAATCACATTAAATCTTTAGACAAGCAAAGACATATTGTTGATGTCTCGCCTTCTCTCCCTAATTTTCCCACGCCATTTTCTTGGATTTAGTGGGGGAATCGTTAATATCCCAAATTTTTCCCAGCCACCACCTTCTCTCTAGAAAAGTCTTGTCACCATTTTTTTTTGTCTGTCAGTGTATATAACAGCAGACATTTTTTTTTCAAGAAGAAAAAAAAACATCATTTTTTTTAATCTCTTCCTTGATTAAAATTCTGTTCAATATTCCAATAATTCAAAGAGACAAAAAAAAAGCCTGACAAGCTTTAAGAAAAAAGGAGCTTATGGAAATTCTAGGAGTTCATATTCTAACCGGTTCTTTTCACATGGAAAAAAATCTGAATGGGTACAAATCCCACCATGTGTTTAGTTATAGAGAGAAAAAAAATTAAGCATTCGAATGACAATATCTACCATGTACGGCAATTTCCACTCGGTAAAATATTTTTTCAGAATTTTCCACACGGGTAACCTTTTTTTTCCTCCACATGTTTCATTTCCCTTCCAGCATTTTTTTTCTCCATAGCAAAACTTATCTGGGGGGAAACTTGCCTTTTCTACCGAAAAAAAAACCCCACTGCTATGATAATTTCGTTTTCTGTATAATTTTATAGAAACGATTTTGTTCGATACATAAACCAATGTTGTCAAGTAACCCTTCAAAAAACAGTCTCTCTCTCTCTCTCTTAATAACAACTCAACGGTAAAGCACCCTTATTTTCCCTCTCTTTCCCTTCTCAAAATTTTTGCTTAAAAAAAAGAAACCAGACCGTTTGCTACTGCTACGTGCGTCATCTCCCTCATTATTTAAAAAAAAAGGAGTCCAACCACTACGTGTACATTTATTAATCTCTCGAATATCGCCATATTTTTTATTCACTCTTATATATAATTTTTTTTTATTATTATTATTCTCTATAATTTAGGTCATTTTTACTTCATTTTCCACCTTCTACAGTAGAGAGAAGACGGCAGAAACTTTGGTAGACTTAAACCCCATTAGACATAAAAATTCATCAGGTATGAACCAAAAATATTATGGAGTACCCTTCCACCATTGTTTATGTCCATACTCCCATGAGCTTTCAGATTAGAGAGAGAGAGAGAGAGAGAGAGAGAGAAAGACAGAGATTTCACACAAGTATTTAGAGGGGATATGTGAAGATTTTTTTCCCTTGCCTTTTAGTATATTGATGGCGGTCTCAAACAAATGGGAGGTGAACGTTGGAGGAACATGTTGTACAGCAACTCTTATTCTCTCTCTCTCTCTTTCATTCATTATTTCACTTCGCTCTCTCTCTCTCTCTCTCTCTCTCGCTCTTTCAATTGCGTATGTAATTTCCTCCATCTCTCCTCGCTTATCTCCTGTCGGCTTTCTTCTCTTCTTAAACTTTCTGCTCTATCGCTTTTTACACCTGTCTCTTTTATAATTACTCTCCCTGTTTTCTCTGTCTGATGTCTCTCTTTTTTTTATTTCTTCTTTCTCGCTGTCTCGTCACTCTCCTCATTTCTCTATTTTCTCTCTCTCTCTCTCTCTGTTACCACTTTTTCTCCTTTTTCTCTGCACTCCCTTTTACCTTTCTCTCTCTCTCTCTCTCTCTCTCTCTCTCTCTCTCATTTCTCTCCTTGTCCTTTCTCTTTCTTCTTTCTCTCTCTCTCCACTGTTTTCTCCTTTCTCTCCCTTTCCACTCCCCTTCTCATTCCCTCTTTTATATTTCTCTTTCCATCTCCCATTTTCCCCCCGCCTCCTAAACAACTCATTTTCTCCCGTCGCACCGTCTCTATTAGGTCCCTCGCTTTCTCCCCTCCCCCATCCCCCACCATGTGTACTCTCCCTCTTCACGTCCTCGAAAACAAACCCCCCCAAAAAAAAGAAAAAAAATCTGAAAAGCCAAAACATTGCACAAGGCGGAGGAGGACTCTATAGGATGAGAATCCTTTAGAGAGAGAGAGAGAGAGAGAGAGAGCAAGAAGCAAAAGCGGAAAAAAATGAGCAAACGATTTATGCCGTTACTCACTTGTCGTTACAC
>JAQGBT010003687.1:0-18801 GCA_034698585.1 Disparrhopalites patrizii | reverse complement strand
AGAAAATTAGAGAAAAGGCAGCAAATGAAGAGACAATTAGAGAAAAGGCAGCAAATAAAGAGACAATTAGAGAAAAGACAGCGGTAAAGAGAAAAAGGCAACGATAAAGGTAAAATGAGAGAAAAAGGCAAGGATAAAGGTAAAATGAGAGAAAAAGGGAGTGGAAGGGGGAAATAGAGACTTGAATAGAGGGTGAGACTGGGAAAGGATTTAGACTAGCGACAGAGAGAATTGGAAGACATGGAGGACAGGCGTGTGATGTGGAAATATGTTGGAGTATTTGTTTGTGTGTTATTTGTAGATAGTGAAATAAAAAGTTGTGTTTGACATACGAGAAAGGTCTTTTGCGGATGACTTGGATATTCCTCTGCTTGAGACAGTAGTAGGAGCAGCCGAGACCGAGGAGCATGAGGCCGAGGAAGAGGACGGCACAGATGATTAATAGAACTTCAAACTCCTTGAGCTGAGGGGCTGGGGGTAGGACCGGGGGTGGAATGTACCTGCCAACATCCAATACATCAAACCCATGAACCAATCATCGAGGAACTCACAGAAACGCGCTGAGGATCCACAGGGACATCCGCCGGGACACACTCATCTCAGCACCGGGACTCTCGACTCTCCAGAGAAAGTACACATATAATCACCTTCTTCAAGGACTCTTCACAAATACAAACGGAGTAGGAAGGGAGAGAAAAAAGTGGGATGAGTGAGCATGTCGGGCTTTCGGGAGCCGGAGACAAGCGACACTTGTTCCCACCCGAGCTACATTTGTTCCCACTAATATCTCACTTTTTCTCTCTTGTCCTTGTCACTCAGCCATCCATTTAATACCCTGTGGACACTTTCTACAATCCAACCATTATATCTTCCCTGAATATCTTTTTCTGCATCTTGCTCAACACGATTTCTTTTCTAATTCCACTACAGTACTATTTTTTACCCTCGTCTGTGCTCTTTAGGACGCATACTAGACCCTGCTTGGAACTTTTTCTCGTAAAATGATACATACAAAATAATTGCAACATACTAATAGTTGTAGCTTATAGCCCGAATTGATTTTACTGATGGAACTGCAAGCGCCATAATAATTAGCAAATTCACCTGCATTAAAACTGAAAATGGCTTTGTTTTGTATTACGACATTCAGCGGGTAGATTTCATCATTTTTTCATGCGATTCCGATTTGATTTGCACGCTCTGAAATTAGTAAATTTCCTCCTACAACCTATTTTTGGTTATTCTAATTACCTGACGAAGAGCTAGCCTAGAAACGTTCAAACGACATTCCCATTTTTGAAGGAATAATTTGCTCTTTCGTAAACTTGTTTAAAATTCTATTTAATTATTTCTTTAATTTCCCCAAAAAAATCATAACCTTTTTAAGGGCTTGTATTTTGATTTCGGAAAGCCCCGAAGTACTTGTTAAAAAATGATTTTTCCCCTGTGGCTCATATCTGGCTCTGGCAAATGACATTGCCCTCCTGCGCCCGTTTGCGGTAGGTAAATGACATGCATGCCTAAAAGTCTAGCTAGTTTCCCTTTAAACCTGATTAGCGGAATCCGTTGGACGTCTATAAATACTCAGTGAAAGCTTCCTACTCATCGCAATCTGAAGTTATGGCTATGAACCCACATACTGTCGGTGTGTCGGGTACTCGTGCATAAAAAATCCTGTATTATAGTAACCATAATCACATGATCAGACCAAATCCACTACAAATCTCAACATATTTTTTATCATTCCCAAAAGAAACTGAGAAAGAAAACTATTTGGAAAAGAAAATTGAGAGTAAACAAGTTAATTCCCGTGATTTGGTTGTAAATATTTTGCTTTTTTCAGCTTATAAGAAGCCAAATCCGTTGGAAATGGGTGGAAATTGGGGAAGATGGGAATGGCTGAAAAACAAATAGAAGACGTTTCCCCTTCATTTGATGGACGGAGCAGAGCTGGGAAAAACCACAGGTGGTTTTGCTCAAGGAAAAACCTCAACCTACACCACTTTCCGTGTACTTTTGTGGCCGAGACAGGGACTGTCAAAATGCCATATTGTAAACACTTTTTTTCCATCCTTCACATTTCCACCATTTTTTTTGATTGTACTCACAAAGTATTTGAACTCTATTGACTTTTCAGTGGTCATGTTCCTATAAAATTCTTTATTACCCCACGTCCTTTTTTTTCTCCTCTTCTGACTAGATTCACACACTCATAAAATATGCCATGAGGGGGAGGGAAAATAATAAAAAAAAAAATCGAGCTAATCCTCCATCTAATCCGATCCTGCTTGGAATCCATAATCAGCTTCTCACTTGATTGGTTTTCCTTTTACGTGGAATGGTGGAATATATTTAGCATGGATTTAAATCCTTTTGATTAGAGTCTGGGCATAGATTGGACTTAATGGCAGCACTAATACGACTACTAATATGACAAATAATAGGACTTTGAAGATGGCTCACAAGAAATCGGGCGGAGCCGGGACGAGTGGGGGCGGGTAGCGGCAGACGATCGTGATGACCTCATCCCCTTCCATCTCCAAGCCGTGGTGGAATCGGACGATGACATTGTTCGTGAACACTCGCTGCGGGTCCTGCAAAAACAAAAACACACCTCAATTATTTATTCCAAAAACGGCTCCCATTAAAATCTATGATGCACCACAAACAGCTCTTGGGCTCCATCCCGAATGAGAAAATTGAAAAGTAATGAGCTATGACCTTATAAGTCACATTGTAGCTATTTCAGTGCTTTTTTATTACGTACAACCACCGCCTAGGAAACTGGACACAAGTCTCATGCCTTGACATTTAATTCATATGTCTAAGGGGGATTATCCCTATGCGAATTAAAAGTTTTGAAACTCAAAAGTAACGGCTAAGCCTCCAAATCATCTAGGTCTTCCGCAAATTACTATTCGGATCATTACAATGAGATCACCTCCACCCTCAAGAAATCCATGCCGAGACCAATGAGGGAGACAAAATGGAACTTAAAGGACATGTACCATATTATGAGGAAAATATGTAGGAGAGAAAGTCATAAAACATTTTTTTTTAATATTGGGATTCAGGTCGCTCAGCTAAGGACAGCGACCCTGGCCAGGAGAAAAGACGACGTGGCCTCCTCCTCTTCAAAAAAAAATACGGGGAATTTTACTACACATAAACCCACAGAAAAAATTTAAATTAACTCCCCTCGCTTCCCTGAAAAACTGTTATAAACTTGCATAAACAATTACTGAAGAGAGTGTGAGCACACCTACACTCGGCTTCACGGAGTCTGTTTTTGGGGGAAAGAGAGGCTGAGGGAAACTTGGAGAGACAGAGAGAGAGAGAGAGAGAGAGAGAGAGAGAGAGACAAAGTGTCTTGCATGTAATTACAGCCAGTCCTAAATTAAAAAAATCTATGCTCTTGCAATTTACAGTTGTGGATGCGGCGGCTGCTGCTGTTCCTCTTTCCACCCCAAAAAATACAATTGGTGGTTGAGAGTAATTTTACCACTAGGACTATACCACAAATTAGGAAAGGATGTTTGGATGTAGGTGTGGGAAACGTATAAGGATGTGCAAATCTCTCTCTCTCTCTCTTTGTCTCTCTACCTGGTTTACCTTCTTTAAATCGAGGCTGGATTAACATTAAGTCTGGTCAGTCTCCAAATACAAAGAGAATAATAATGATACGTAATCCAAAATGGTTGGATCAGGTCATGACCAATCCCTTATGTATTTGCCAGGGGCAAAGTAAAAAAAATAGCATTTCCTTTTCCCGACATTTTTATTATGCCAAAACACTCTGGTATTAACAGATATTCTTGTATTGTTGCTGGTGTCTTGTATTGTTGTTGGTGGAAGGGAAAAGAGGGATTCCTTGTCCCCATAAGAAAGACAGAGATGTGGTAATGACGTGACCATATGGAAAATATTCATGATGAGGCTTCTTCCCAGGGGATTTTTGCTCATCTTCTGGGACGGACTGTTTCGAGACAAGCGGCAGATAAGTGGATTGATTTCCCCTTCAAGAAATCCCTTTCAAGTGTAAATATCCTGCCTCATGAGTCCCTGTGGATTTTAGTCACTAGAAGTTCACTCAAGTTCATCGGAATTCTCTGAAATCCTTTCCATACGATTCCTTCTTCTCTCTCTCTCTCTCTCTCTCTGGCTCTCTTTACTTGCTCCTTTACATTAAATGTGGTAACTAAACCCTTGTTTATTTTTTCTCTCATTATTCCCTCCCCTATCAGATGTGTCTACTCTCCTAATCATCTGCTCCATCTTTTTCACCTCTCACATTTTCTCGGGTGTAATAATAATTACATTTTCAGCGGGGGAGAAACAGAAAAAAAAGACAATTAATAACGCCAGTAGTAGAGCTTCTTGTAATTGAAAAGGCAGGTAATTGGTTCGCACAGATTTTTTTGTCTCTCTCTCTCTCTCCCTTTTTATTATTATTAATCCTGACACACGGTTGTAAAACTCTTGTCGCAATTTTTTTTTGTACAGAAGGTTGTTGTATTTACTATTGCGGAGCCTCGCATTATGAAGCAATTTGATGCGACCTTGTCGTACAGTAAAATATCTCGTTTTTCTAGCTCCGTAACACGCCGTCGTACATAATCAAGTCATAAGAATGTTCTGCCAGTGTCTCCGATGATATCATGATGGTGAGGAGTGGAAAGTAAGTCGTACCTTGGTCATTAAATGAGACATTAAATTATTTTCTTTTACAGGGTTCTCCTCCCAAAAAAAATTGTCGTTGACTATCGTATAGTTAAAATAAAATTGTATAAGAAAAGCATGAATTTGTGATTTGGTTGTTGTTCTTATAAAAGACTTTGATGAAAGGGAAGAAAAATACAACTGGATTTGATTCAGACTTTGAATAAATCTGGGGGGAAAAAATTATTGTTTTTAGGGATGATGCTGTATGCAGAGTCATTGAAGAGAGAGACAAGAAGCTGTTGGAACACACCTTTAAGTGCTTCTGGACGCGTCCTTCATACAGATGGCAAATTTGCAAATTACATGACTTCATTGACAACACGCCAAGGAATTGGAGGGGAAAGAGTGTGAAGAACTCTTTTTGTTTTTTTTTTTGGGACTCCTTGAGCAAATTCTGTGGGACTCCTCACGTGCTCAGACACCAATTACACATCATTGTCTCCCTTCCTCCAAATGGTAGCCGTTGCCCGAGATAAGGAACGAGTTCTCCCTTCCATAAACTCACAAGTCTTCCCATATAATTTTAGAATCGGGAAAAAATATGTGAAGGGGAGAAGAAAAAAGAAGAAGAAAAGAGAGAGAGAGAGAGGGAAAAAAACGTGTGAGAGCCAAGTAAATTGCTTGAGATTTTTGAGGAAAAAATGAAAGGTGCAGCTTCAAAAATTACACACATCATATTGTATTGCCATTCTTGTTATCGTGGATTGTGCAGAGAGTCAACAAAGTACAGGGTGGGACGCGGGGATAAGGCCATTCTGGTTTCTTTTATTGCCGCACTTTTGGAGTTATGGAGACTAAAAATAGACCCTTTATGATCCCATACATTATGCAGAGTCGTGGGAGATTCCGAGAGATTTATTGGGGGTCGTGGACGATAAATCCTCCGGAGGACATTCATAGTAATCACATGGAATGTTGGATCCACAAAATAGTGGAAGGTCAGGGAGAGAGAAAGACGAGAAAGAAACATTAAAATGGCCGAGAAGATTCACGTCACTGTTCGGTAACTCTCAAAAACAATGGGCATTTCCTGGTGGATAGCCCAAAGATCTCTTGGGGACCCCTCAAAGAGTGAGTCAGGGCCGAGGAAGGACAGCTATTTTAGTGTCGTAGTCTGCTCCAAAAGGTGGGCAATGATAAATAGCAATAAAATAATAAATGCAGTTTTGGAGGGGAAATTAAATCAAGATTTTTACAGAAGGAAGAAAATTAAAAAAAAATAAAGAAACATTTTTTAAATGGAAGAAGCTGTGGAATTAATGGGGAGAAATAATAGTTATAAAAGCCACGATTTTCGTATTTCGATTTCTTCCAAAACCAAATGTCCAAAATAATCCAAGATAAATGAGAGAAGGGGGAATTTGGGAAGAAAGACTGGCTTATGAAAGGTGAAAGAGAGCGGATTTGTGGGAGATTTTAGTGGGAATGAATCGGACGAGGTCAGTGGACAGGATGAGAAATGCAGGGCAGAGCATATTTGGAGATGATGATTAGGAATAGCTCGCCTTCTCCGATTAGAAGATGAAGAAAGACACCAATGATCATTTTGTCTTTCGTTCCCCCAGCAAAGTACGGGGGTTACACGTACTCTGAGAGAGCAAAAGAGGTGAAGGTGCAAATTTTTGCTCAACAACCTGCCGAGTCCGCACAAATGGAAAGGAACAACTTTCCTAATAAGTGCGCCCAAGACAAGTGGACATTTATATTCTGGATGAAAGCCATTTTTAATCTTTTTTTCTCACTCAAAGGTCCTCTCATGTCTTGTAAGGTTGCTTGAGCGAAACAAAAAGGAGCCCATTAATAAAAGAGCGAAAGATACACACACATTCACATACATTTCAGGATGGTAATTGAATTGCATATTTATACTTTATGTGCATATGAGTCCTCGCATATCCTTTTTGGGTGTATCGTGCCGCTTTTTTTATTTGTTGGTTGTGACACTTGAGAAAAAAGGTTACACAAGTCCAACGCTTTTATTTTTTTTCTTTGTGAAAATCCACATAATGATAATTATTAATATGCTTGACTCAAGTGTTTTGTTCAAGCAGCTTTAGGAGCATCTACAGAAAAGGCGGGTGAGAATAAAGGTTCATAAATCCGCAAGAAGAGTGTTGTTACTGATGTGATGTCCCCGTCTAATTATGCACATTACCACAAGAACAAGTCATACGAAAGCTGCCAAAATTTTTTTTTCGGGGAAGCCAATTACATGTACGTATCTCTATTATTCCTTGGCCTTTCATTTTATTTTTTTGTTTCTCCCTCCTTCATGGCCTAAATGATTGGGAATCCATTCTTTTCTTTTCGGCATGTTATTAATACACATTGCCAGATGGAATGCAAGAGATTATAATTTATTAACTCATTGTTGCCGCACACATCACTCATGACACTCGTCGCTTGACAGAAATTTATACACGTATTTTTCTGCTCTCTGCTCCGTCTTTTTTTGGCTATGAGTACATTTTTTCCCCTGGCATTTGTTTGGTGCCGCAAAGTGGGGTGTCAGGCAATCTTGCCAAGTTCAACGATATTTACAGAATGTGTATTATTGTCTTTATAATAATCCTTCCGCACAAAACCATGATTAAAGGCGAAGATTGAGGAGCATTTGGAGAGACTCAAAGAAGAGATAAGTTGTCCCGCAATTCCCCTTGGCTCCATTTGAATCATCTAAAACTAAGGAATGCCTGTACAGTTGAAATCCTCCATAGCATTTCTCCGTACAGAAAGTGATTTGATTTACGGTAGGGAAAGCTTGACATTCGAGGATTAGCAGACACAGTCGAGGCTGTCCGCAGGAAGGTGGGCGGGAATGGACACAATAAATTACGGAAATCAATCCCAGAAGATGTGACAAGATAACTGAAAGTGCCAATGTCTTCTTTGCCCACACTACTCACTCGCATTTCACTGTATGAAAAAAGCCATTTTGAAAAAATACTGAAAAAAATAACAAGTTCCATCTCGGACATTTGCTTCAAAGTGAAGCATTTCCGCGTTGGACCGTTCCCTCTTTTTTTCCCACAGCTGATTCTGCTCTTCGAGTGGGAGATTGAGAAAGGAATTGAGAAATCATTTGTGTGAGCGGAGGACAAATTTGGTAATATTGGGAGGTGGCGCTATTGATTATTATTCACAAATTAAAAAAATATTCTCTACTGATCACATTCTTGTGCAGGAGTTAATTTATCCATATTTCCTCATCAGATTGCGCCGACCTCTGAAGGAGCACTCAAATCATTGTTGATGAGGATGAGAAGATCTATGCAAGTGATCCTTTTACCTCCCCACGAGGTCCCATTACCACCAGGTTAGAGGCTAATACGTAACAATGGACGTGGATGGAATGCTTAAATAAACTACAGTAAGAGTGCGGAGGCGGGAGATTTTAAAAAGGAGCGAGAGAGATGTTTAAAAAAACAAGAAAAGGGTGAAAGCATACTTGTCTGGTCCCGCATCCTTTTAAGGGTAGTTCAAGTGTGGCCGTGAGGAGTCCGGTGCCCCGGGCATAACAAGCACTATTACGGTCAAAGTCGGAGTAGACGACCCCGTAGAACGGTTCTTTGAACTGGAGCTCCACATGCATGGAGCCGGCGGCACAGTTGAGAACGGCCTTGGTCCGATTCAAGGTGA
Source organism: Disparrhopalites patrizii (assembly GCA_034698585.1). Classification (NCBI taxonomy): domain Eukaryota; kingdom Metazoa; phylum Arthropoda; class Collembola; order Symphypleona; family Sminthuridae; genus Disparrhopalites; species Disparrhopalites patrizii. The sequence continues at coordinate 10,440 of JAQGBT010003687.1, read as the reverse complement.
TCTGCGGCTGGAGCGTGTCCAGCTCCGTCACCTTCCCGTCCAGCGTCGCCTTCGGAGGATATTCCCGGTTCTCTGGATAGAGCTGGTCAAGGCCCTGGAGCTCGTAGTTGGACTGGGCCCAACTCAGCCCCACCACCGCCAGCCATCCAATCACCGTCACAAAGGCTCTGATCATTCTGAAAAACAAACGCAATATTTCATTAGAGTCAATACAACCACATATACAGATATTCTGTAGTCGCTATATACATATTACACATATGAAATAAACATATACATATCTATGACAAAGATGGCTAAAATACTTTAGTTCCAAATACTAATTGCAAAATACAAATACACTCGAAGGCTTTAATTACAAATTATCAATTCCATTCCGCTGCTCCCCAAGTATTTAATTACAAATTACAAAATTAATTGAATTAATTTAATTACAAAATTAAATACAATTGTATTTTATGTCCAACACAAAATACAAATTACAAAATACATCAGTAGCTATAAATGTATTTAATTACAAAATACAAAGAACTGCATTTAAAATACGCATTTTGAATAAAAAATTCAAATAAATGTATTCAAAATACGTATCATATGCTTTCATTTGTATTTTAGAGCACAATCAACAAATTACAAATTCTATTTTGCCTTGTTGCACTTTTGAATTACAAAATACAGCAAAATACTTCCGATAAATCTCTTGCATTTAAATACAAATTACAAAATACATGTAGAAAATATCTGTATTTGAAAATACAATTACAAACTACAAAAATGTATTTTAAATGCGTATTTCAAATGCATGTATATTAAATACGATGTATTTTGGCTATCTGTGATCGATGGTCACTTTGTTATGACAGCTAAGAACCCGCGAACTTAGTTGAAAACAATTGAAAACAATATTATATATGTGTGTTCCTACATGATACATTGTTGAATGGGGGGAATATGCATAATTTGTGAAATGGGGCAATATTGAAAGGAAGGAGGAATAATGGGAGACTCTCCCTCATCCATTTAATCAGCCTGAGAACGGTTCTTGTCATTATTAGCGGTGTAGTTTGTGCAAATCAGATTTGTGCTGCTCAGACAGACCTCCAGGGACCAGAAAAAGATGTGCAGGTCCCATAAACAAACAAGTCCGTCATGGATTGGGATGGGGAAGGAATATGGGATAAGGAAGAGGGGATTAGCTCATATATTTCCCTCCACATAATTTGCCCCCTGCAGGGACCTCAAGAAATCCCAACTGTACTTTACTGTGAATATAGCCGGGGAGTTGGAGGTATAGTAATAATAAAAATATGTAAATTAGAGCATCCACGTCCGCGGCAATTAAATGACCCGCACCCTACTTCCCTCGTCCCAGCCAGTTCCCATGTGCAAATCTCCTTTGTATCTATACATTCCCCCCCCAAACACAATATTATTTATTACAGCCCCAACTGACACTCTTCCCTTCATTTCTCTGTACTACAGTCGTACGTGTGTGCACGCGTATTTCACCCACAAAAGAATATTGCAGAAGAAGGAGAGAAAAAAACTTAGAAAGAAATGCTCAGAGCAGTCAGGTAGAATGAGAGAGGGAAGAAATGGTAAAAGAAGCTTTTGTATGGACTAAATAAACATAAATTCTGTATAAAAAGAAGAAGGAAGAAAAACAAAAAAAAAATAATGGGAAACTACACCAGAGCTCTTGTAGCTCCCATCGTGGCTGTAATTATACTACTGTAAAAATATAGTAGAGCCCCATTTTTTTCTCAGGGTGTTCATTTCTAACGGCATCAGGTACGCAGAGAGGGAGAGAGGAAGTCATATTGTTGCAGAGGGAAATTAATTCAAAATTTTGAGAGAGAATACAATATATATCTGTGAAGGCCGGAAGAGAGCATGAGGAGAGGGACAGAGAGAGTTGGAGAGAAAGATCTGAGCTATTTCCTATACGTGTGGAGTGCACGCCTCAGAGCACAACAACGGCCGGCCAAAGAATGTACAGGCAGGCACGTCAGGATGCAAATTCTCCCTTTGGGATTTTTTTCACCTTTATCTCATACTTCCCTCTATATCTAACTGAAACAGTACTCAATTTATTCTCGGAGGAAGGAGCAATATTATGAAATTTATTCTACATATCCTTCCGTTTTAAATACAAAAATCTAATACGGTATCCTTTTTTTTTTCACACTTGACTTTGCAAGGCAATTGGAGAGACAGAGAGAATGCGAGAGAGACTTGGGAACATTTGGGAACTGTTATATGCGGGGATGAAAGTGGGAATTCTTCCCGTTTGCTTTCCTCCCAATCATAATAACGGCGATTGAGGAAGAGAATATATGGTGCTGATATGATTATTTGGGAAGTAACCAAATTACATGTGTGCCTTTCTCCATCCATTTTTTTTTGTACACATTTTGAGGGGAATAATAATTGTTATTAAGGAACCATCTCCCATCACATTACATGAGCCTCCTATGTATTGTCTGACGTAATAAAAGACTATAGGTCTTGTGGGGGAACGAGATTTTTGGGGAGGATGTGCAAAATAAATTGCAGTAATGGAAGAGAGATCCAGAGCAACTCATGTATAAAACTTCTTTTCTTCTTCGTCCTTTTAAGTACGAAGGGAATAAAAAAAAACCTCTAATTTTAGAGTGCGTATACACTCATAATAAGTTTGCTCGTCATCCTGAAAAGTAGCAGATCTTCTGCAGGAGAGAGAAATAGAGAGTGAGAGAGAAGGGAAAGAGAGAGAGAGAGAGAGAGAGAGAGAAAGAGAGAGAGAGACGGTGAGGGATGGAGAGATGAGAGATGTATGGTCCCATGGAATGGCCTGCAATCAGACGGAAGGTTGTAATCACACTCTTGGATCTTTCGGGGGAGAGGGAGGGCTAGGAGTGCATGCATCCATGTGGAAATAACGAAAACGTGCACATCTTTAAGTGCCTTAAAAAAAAAGGGTTTTTTTCCTCTCTGTTTTACCTGTTTCATCCCTTTCCCCCACTATTTTTTCTTTTTTTTTTAGTAGTAGAAATTACACTCTTGTCGCTGTATTACACTGTAGTTTCCTCTGGGATTGACTTAAAAACAGAGGATTGGAGTGAGCGGAAGATAAGGATTGGAGATGAGGAGGATCAGGAACAGGAGGAGAAGATAATAAAAAAATTTACGAATTTCCGCAATTTCCATTTTTTGGAGAGGGAGGCTCAGCTACTTGTTATATAATTATGTGGAGAGAGACGAAAGACTTTGATGGAATTAAAGTGAATCTCTATATATGTACTGTTTTCCCCTGATTGGCCTCGTCTACCATCTCAGGTACCGTGAGCTGTCACAAGGGGAGATTGCCACGAAGAGAGAGAAAGAGAAAAAAGGAGAGAGAGAGAGAGAGAGAGAGAGAAAGAGGGAAAGGGAGAAAAAAGTGAGAGAAAGAGAGAGAAGGAGTTTTTGGTGATGAGATTGGGAAGTAGCATTCAACTTGTCATTTTGTTAAATCTTTTCACTTTCCTTTATCTTATCGGGATGGCTCATCTGATGGTCAGGATGCGAGAAAGAGCATATTGTGGTGGACGTATTCCTATTTTTATCCACAGGATCCTCTCCTCTGCTCATTCACAGGGTGGATCGTTGGTCATGTCCATACGTCCCATGTGCAGTCCTGTCCACGTGTGTATATGTACATGCCTAGGCTTTTAAACGATATTTGTAAAGGGCTTCAATTTGATTCCTTGGTATCTTCCTATCATATGACGATTTACTTTTCGTTTTAATTCCGCACATTTCTCCCTTTCCATTTCCTTCATTCACTTGGTGTCAAGATCGTTGATGAGGCTGGAAACAATTTACTTTTTGATAGACTCCTCACTGAGGACAAGGAGCACATCCTGCTTGGAAGGAGGAGACACTCTGTATCCGAGGGAGGAAAGCTTTTGCGGAAATACTTAAAGACATTGTTGGAATGGGGGATAAAATCAAAAGTACATTCTTGTACTGTTTTAACCATGAGTGTGGTTCCACCGTTTGGAGTTCTGTGGCAAATCATTTTCCGCACCTCCATCACTTTCCGGTCATAGAACAGTTTCTCAAAGGAAAGCAAACTCACAGACGCCGAATGAACTCCCTGCTAACAAGGTCTTTCTCCTATCAATAAGTTGTTCTTGAAAAAGTCAAGAAAGGACTCTGGACAAGCACAATCAGATATAGCAATGCAATCAGAATCAAATTAAGGTGTCCCTTGCAATCCAAGAGTGTTTCCTTATTTTTTAATGTGTAGCTAATCCTTCCAAGGGGTTTGCTTTATACGAAATTCCCTAAAATCGCCCAAAATCCTGCCGCATATGTCAAGCAGAAAGTTCAGACGAAAAAGTAATTCTTCCCAGCTTTTCTGTTTGTTTGTTATCAAAAACAACTTTGCAGTGTAACTTTATACACTTTATGAAGTTTAACTTTTTGCCATGAATGTCATTTTATTAAATCAATGCGGACATTAATTTTATGCCAGTTTAAAAAATAATAATGGTTGATTTTGAAAACGGTCAGATTTTCTAAAATTGCAATCCCCCAGCGAACATTTTCGAAGGAAGAATTGGAAAGGAATTAACAGTTACACATTAAGTTTAATCCGTTTCCCTCCTTTTTCCTTTGAGAATAAAAAAAAGAACAAAGAGAACGATTAGGCCTGATTGTGAGATAGTAATCACATGCCTTTGGTTCTTGTTCTAACTGCCGGAGCAAGTAAATACTGTAATTTAGTCTTGTACATCCATATACTAATCAGTCTTATTAGTACGAGTTTGCCGTGAGAGAGAGAGAGAGAGAGAAAAGGTGGAACTGTACATGCATTTGTGCCTATATAAAAAAACTCCCTTCAAATGGTGCAGGAGTGAGTAATTCCTTTTTAACTCCAACTCTAAATTTTAATTTGACAATCGTCTGGCAATGAGCATTTATCCGCTTGTATTATGATGAGATGCTCCAACGGCTTTGTAATTGGGGGCGAGAACGGATAGCAAAGGTCCGAGTGGGTGTCTTGGGTGTTACTGAGAGAGACAGAGGGAATTAGAGAGAAAGAGAGGAGGAGGTAACCCTTTCACAGAGAATTAATAGTGACCATGAGGTCAATAGAATACATTGAATGAAAGTGAATGTTAAACGTTGTCTATATTAATAATAATATTCCTTTCTGAAGAGAATGTAACGTCAGATCAAACTGCATCTTCCCATTGTCAGTCTTCCGCTTGTGGGAAGGTGTGTGAGAGGATTGTATGGGGAATATATGAGTCATAATTTGGGCTATTTGCATAAAAACCTTTGTACGCATCAAGAGCTTAATGACAATGTACACAAACCACTTGGGGCAATTCTCTCATTACGATGAGCATATATGCATGTAGTCAACAAGGGCTCTTCTTCCCTTTCTTCTCGCTCGCTAAATAATATGCAATTCTCTTTTGTAACTCTCTGGTTATGTGTGTGCCAACTGACAAAGGGGAAAAGTGCTTGACAAAAAGATGGGAAAGATAATAAATGCCATCAAAAGAAAATGACGGTCTATTGTGATGAGGTTGAAAAGGAGGAGGAGGGAAAAAAAAGTAAAACAAATTTTCAATTGAATGTGCTTGCACAATTGAAAGCAGTCAAACTGAAAGATGAAACATGCTTTTCATATTCTCACACTCGCGTCAAGATGAAGAGAGAAAGAGAGAAGGAGAGAGAGACTCAAAGAGGAGAGACTGAGAGACTCGAGAGAGGCAAGGCGAGAGAGAGAGACGAGCGAAAGAAAAGAAAGTGAGAGGAGCTACGGCGTTATCCAGACATAATGGCCATCATAATAAGAAAATGATGTGACCATAATAATGCAAATTTTTTTCCACCTCACACAATGTAATCCTGAAGCTACCGTAAAAAAATCACATCACAACTTATTCAGTTTTATCGTATTTTGGAGCAAAAAAAAAACTCACGTCGAAGGAATCGTGAGTGAAGTAGTTTAGATTCTGTTCGGGAATGAAAATGGACTTATGAGTTGCTATTTTGGTATAGATTTTGAAGGGGGGATGTTTTGCAAAAGGGCTGATTATTGTGGGACAAAAGTGGTCAATGGAAGATGAGCAACTCTCCTTTCTTTTTTTGGGCTTTGTCCGCTTTTCCTCGAATGACGGTCAAGAGACTTTCGGAGTGGAATTGGAATGCCTAATAAACCCACATACCCATATTTATTTGTGAACGCAAGCTCCTCATAGAGGTACAACAATCAACTCAGACTGTATATAAACATTTGCTCTTAGTTTTTTTTCTCAATAAAATAACAATTCCATTTTTTTTTGGCCTTCCCATCCTTGTGCAATTGGGAGGTACTTTTCTTGGTGGATGCACATCCACAACGTCACCATTTTTTTTTAAATCTTTTTCTCGCATTTCCTTATATTTTTGTGACAGGATTCACCCCATTTGGGTCCTCGTCATACTTTTTTTCCCCTCAACAATCTCGTGGGTGGGTGAGGAAGGCAAGGGGAAATGATTAGCAATTCCAAGGGTGGTATAAATTTAGACAAGACTCCAAGTACCGGTTTCAATCAACATTTTTCAACCATTGGGTTAAATTCCACACCAGCAGATTTTTTCTTGCATATGTTAGTTTTTAGTGTTATATTTTACTTGCAGAGAGTTATTTTTTTTAAAAAAAAAGCGTATGTACATAATGAATAATTAAATTATGAGGATTCTCTTTGACTTGACGGTGCCGCTTTGGATTTTGTAAGGAGTAACACAATCCCAAAATTTGCCAGTTTTAAAGCAAATCTTGCTCAAGACTGTCAACATGTTGGAATGCAACAAGTGAGTTTGCCTTTGTTAAATCATTATGCGTAAATACTTCCAATGGGCTGTGTCTCAGATGTTCTTCTTTAGCCTCTGCAGGCTTCTGACTGCACAGTGGGGATTATCCCAAAATCTGCACCTTGCCCCCAAGTCACAATCAGCCTTCCCTTTCTATGTCCACAGATCTGTCTCTCTCTCTCTCTCTCTTTATGTCTCTTCCTCTCCATTTCTCTATCAAGGCCCCTCTTTTTTCTGTCTCTCCCACAAGAAAAAAAAATACTCAAGTTAAAAAGCAAGTTAAAAGCAAGTTAAAGGGGACTGTGTGTACACTTGTGAAATAAAAAAAAAACGTTTCACGTAACGTACATTTGCAGAGGTATTTTGGTACATATTGCTCTCCTTCTCCTCACACAGACATATGCTTATGTGTGTGTGCATAGGAACTTTCTTGCATTTGCATTAGATGATTTTGACGATGGGAGTGTAAAGGTAGCCGTGGCACGTACATACGGCATAGGTAATAATAGTGGTAATTGTGAAAAAAAAGAGACTCCCATAGCCTTGGAAGTCAAGTTGCAAAATCCTTCAAGAGCATTTTGCATGGGCGTCGTTCCACTCGTTGAAAACAATGGGGAACTTTATCAGTTGGTAAAAGACTGTACCTGAGACTTCTTTTTTAAATGTATCCATACATGAGTTCGTAGTGCATTGAAGTCATGGACTCTTATACACTGTACTTACTCCAATCCCCTCTGAAAAGACAATGAACGTCTCTGCCCGCACACCAAATAAGTACAGGAATAAGTATTTAGCTAGCAACCAGCCCAACTTCTCTCCTTCCTCTTTACTATTGACATGTGCCCAGATGTTCGACCCATGTCAAATCATTAATGAAATGGAAATTACTTTTGCCAAGAAGAAAGAAATCACCTGTAATCTGTCCTTCCCCATCCTTGATTGATACGATTGAGTCTACCCCCACATCTTGGCTGTATCCTACCAAGGTATTATTTGAACTGCTCTCACTTTTCATGAGCCTAACCCCTTCTCTCTCTCTCTCTCTCTCTCTCTCTTTCTCTCTCTATCTTTCTCTTTTCTCTCTTTGTCGTGATTAAATGCAAAAAAAAATGAATTTTCCAAAACTACAACCACATCACTCTCCTTGCATAACTAGGAAGTTGGTGATTTTTGCTCCCTGCCATCAATCTCATGTGCTTCAAGTCTGACTTTGAGCCCACGAAAAATCCTATGGTTGTAATAATGATCCCTTTAAAGATCCTTCTCACTCTCTCATTGTTAATAAAAAAAATTGTAACACGAATCCCAGAGGTCCTTGAGAAATACAAGCTCCCAGCGTTATTATTGCTCTTGTATGTATTATTGCCCCCACCCCTTCGTTGTTTTTAAAGGCCACACCACATAAATCTCTCTGAAGACGGAGAGCCTACATGTAATTCGTATGTGTGTAGGGATTCCTGTTAATTACGTGCAAGTGGAGGGATTTGGGGATATATTTTTCGCGAGCAATAAAAGGGAGGGAAGCAGTAACGTCTCTGCCCTCATGTCCTTATGAACTTACCTACTCCCTCAAACAATTAACCTTCCTCCCGTACACTAATGCTTTATGGGAAAGAGGAATGTTGTGTATGTTGTAACTAATGGTAGCACAAGACTAAGAAAAAATCTACACTCCATGGATTTAGACGTGAGTCGTGACATATAAATAACTGGTTAAATATTATAAAGCTCCTCTCCGCATGGATGAGCAAAAAAATGGAAACAGAGAAGCTTCGTCTGTTCAGGTTTCTCTTGTACGAGTCATCATAACATTGTTCCAAGCCCCTTTGCATTGGAAATTCATGTTCAAAGATTCAAAAATACATGGAGAAGACTCGAGAGAGAGAGAGAGAGAGAGAGAGAGAGAGAGAGAAAGAGAGACCAGAGAGGTATGCACGACCACACGAAACTGTAAATTCTTCATTCCGCAAAGCACAAAGGTCTTTCTGGTTCATATAAGGCGGAGGTGCTCAGCTGGCTGTTACATTACAGGTAGCTCACTCCAAAGGATTCACTCAGACAATCTGTGTGTAGGTTTTATTCAAAATAACTTCACGCTCTATCACAACAATCCACCTTTCTTATTTCTTACATTTCTCTCTCTCTTGCTATTTCTATTCCATTTTTTTGCCTCCCCTCACGAGAATAAGACTAGTATAAGGTCAAATTCCATTGCAATAATCATTCTCCTCCTTTAAAACTGCCTCTCGCGTCATTATTATTCTCTGTGAGAAACGTTACCATTTCACTGATTTCTTCCCCTCCAAAAAAGAAAAGGAACAAAAAAGGGAAATGGCATTATATTCTGTGGCCAAATAACGAAAGGGTGAGGGATGAGATGGAGGAGTTTGTAGGAAGGAGATGGAGAAGAGTGAGAGGGTGGGCAATTAACGCTTTAAATAATGTTTACAAAAATCCTTCTCTCTCTCTCTCTGTCTCTTTCTCTCTTTCTTTCTCTGCAAGTAAAAAAAGCACTTGAAGCTCACAAGGTAAGATTTAATTGGTGTAACGCTCCCACTTGCTCTCAGTAATTCACGTCTGCATGCCATTATGCGTATTATCTATACTTGTTCACGAAATATGTGGAAGCATTGGCCCATCATGCTGTGCCTTTTTTCTTCTGCATGACTCTTTTTAAGGGAGCAAAAAAAAATATGACGTCGTTCCCGCCAGTCTTTTTTTTTCTTAGCGTATTTCACAATGCATTATTCCGTAGGTATTTGCATTGTCTGGAGAGATTTGTGGGGGGCTAATCCCTCAGAAGCACTCTGTACCATGAGAGAATTAGGGCTATTGGGATTCTCTTGTACTCCAGCTGGGTCATTCCCTCAAGAGAATTTCCACTCTGTATGAGAGTGGATTCTCCGTCACTTTTTTGTGAATGCCACCAATTAGGAACTTGTTGTCCATTTCCGGAAGGAAACAAGGATTTGGGGGGGGGGGACAATGTGTCAAAAAGGGTGAGGCATGCTCCCCCGTACACACTGTGTCACTATGACACATGATTATTGTCACACCCCTTGATTTTTTTGGCCAGGCCACCATGCTATGTCCCATATTATTGTGTCATGGGAGTTATGTAATAATGCCACAAAAAACAACAACATAATTTCTGAACGAGCGGATTTTTATGAGGGTCTTTATGGTGCGGAATTTGCTTGGAGCTAATCTTCCCCCCTTCAAACAATTGAAAGTGTAATAGAAGTCGTGTGACATGCAAGCTTCCCTTGTTTCCTCAAGCATGAGCAACACAACAATGGTGCCGCACCAAAAAAACAAAAAAAACTACCAAGTGGCGAGGACCTGTTGAGGGAATAAATAAAAAAAAAAAACCTGGAGAGCACTATATGTAGTTGAGGGAGAGATAAAAAAAATTGAAAAAGGATATTTAGTGTAAAGTACGATAATGGGATGGTTTTACGGGGAAGCCAAGTGGAACAAAAGGAAGGGACGGAGGAGTGTGTGATTGTTGTCAGTGGTGGAAACAAATGCCTCTTGAATTATTTTGCCACTGTTCGAGAGAGAGAGAGAGAGAGAGAGAGAGAGAGAGAGAGAGAGACAGAG
>JAQGBT010003686.1:0-18804 GCA_034698585.1 Disparrhopalites patrizii | reverse complement strand
TCTCTATAACAGTTTTTCGCTATATCAAGCAAAATTTTATGCTTTATAGTGTGCTGTTATAGCGAGAGTCAACTGTAACAATACTAGTACACTGTAGGTGGTGAGCAGGCACATATTATATACAAGATACAACACATTTAATAATAATGTAAGATATGTAGTATGTGCAGTGTTCACAGGTGAATCATTTGTAATTAAGGATTTCCCCAATTATAATAATAGCCTGCCCTCCCGGAAAACAATGTCTTTCCAACTGGTTCTTTATTTCCCCAGAAACCCACAGCCGTCAGTTTTTTTGTACAAATGCAGACAGAACAGGAAAATAAGAAACAAAATCCTTTCACAATGAACAATGCGTTGGATTCAACGTGGTTTCATCACATTTTTACGGGTTTCCCCTGATTCTACCATTTACCTAATGATCCTCATAATGAATACACCCTATGAATTGAATAGACCCTAATGAATCGCCTTAATTAATCCTAGCACGCATTACATACGAAGTGTTTCGTCAAGATTAGCATTTTCTACCGTTTCCAGACTTTTCAGTTGCAAACAGAAAACTTTATACGTATTTATACATGTATGTATACCTACGTATATTATAGGTATACTAATACAATCGTCCTGTGTATTAGGTTTACCATGCCCAAAACAATTTATACAGCCATGAGTGCAGACACCAATGACGTCAGTAATTTAAGTCTGGTGCTAATTACGTTTATTATGGGGAGATTTTCCTGGAATATATGTACATAAATACTGAAAAAAAATTGGGAATGAGCCAGTAGCCATTATATCCCTGTGGAGGCAAAACGGGGTGTGAAAACTTGTTTTAAGATTCCCATTTTAAGCCATTCCAGGGTGAATTACCAAATTTGATCATCTCCACGCAGCCTTCATACATAAATCAATCATTTGTTTTACTCCTTTGCAAAAACGGATAAAATCCATAGACTCCATTACAAATTTTTTAAGATAACTCTTTTTTGTCGGGCATTGATTTTTTTCATATTTACGGAAGGAATAGCAAGATTTATCCCAAAATTGAGAAGGTTGAAAAATGCACTTACTTCTGCTAAATAAAAATTAACCATTTTCTTAACCATTCGAAGCATTTTCTGCAGCTGTTTTTCGTCATTTGAGATGTAATACTATTTTGTTTAAATTTCGGATCACAAAAACATTTAACACAACTATATCTACCAGTAATTAATTGTCAACGAGATCAGGTATGTACATAATTACATAATATAAAATCATTACTTCTATAATTTTTCAGTATTTGAACAAATACATAATTATAGTTAGTTAGAATTTGTAAATTCTTAATTTGAGCATCGGGGAGGAATGCATAGATTTTTTTGCGTATTAAATTTCCGTGGACACGTACATGCTTCACTCTCACTGCTAATTAGCAATGCTAATTTCCAATGCTAATTAATCACGTATCACAATTATGAGCGTTATATTCCCGAATAAAATTTTATTTATATGTTTTAAATAATAATCAACAAATATGAAGGTCACATATACAGGAATATACACGTTTTTAGCCATTTTTAGCCCCAATGAAATGACTACACATCGGGTAGTTGGAGATGCTGATAATAGTTTGAAATCAAATCCCGAAGGTGGGAAATGACCACAATGACAAAGGTCACGTTGCAGGTCATTGTAAGGGCGACACAGCCCACGGCCACGGGCGTCCTTAAAATGGACACACAAAGGAGGCAACACACGATCTGGACGGCCGTGTAAAAGCTCCAGAGCGTAAGTTTGTTAATACTTTTCTGGAACGACAACGGTCAGATACAGTCCATTAATTAAATTAGCATTTTATATATAAACAAGAGCTCCTTTTGGTAAATTCAATTGAGCACTTAAATATGGATCCATTAGATGTGCTCCAGATTCACGGGAGTAACAAAATCTTTTGCTATACACGACGAAAGTTTGCTTTTAACAATTTTTCTACATGATAATTAATTAAATTAGGAGGAATGTGACAAGACGAAAAAGCTTCATTTCCTGTTACATTATGTATACATATGTACCTCTCGAGTTCCAAGGAGAAGCAAGATGCCGGTGATGATGCCCAGGCCAAATACCATTAAGATCATCAAGAGGCTGGATTGACGTATTTCATGATCTCGAAGGCCTTCCAAGTCGTCGTCCAAAAGATTTTTGGGGACGTCAGCAGTGGTGAAGATGATGGTGCACGTCACTAGCGAGGTTGAATTTAGTACCTAAAAACAAATTTCAATTTTTTGCCGTTATCCTCCATTCGCAAAATGAATCTAGTAAAACTAGAACTATTAGTAAAAAAACACAGGAACAATACATTTGTTTTAAACCGAAGAAAATAAAATCGAATTGCATTTACTAAATACTAAAAAAAACGAATTATGTATAGTAAAAATATAAGCCTTACAATAAAAAAAGCATAACAGTAACAAAAATAATTTCTTGAATTATTTTACAATTTATGAAAAAGAAAAGACTGTAGAATCAAACCCAAAAATTAAAAAAAAAAAATTCTGTCGACAAAGCAAAGGAATCACTTTAAAAAGAGAAAATCATTAATTATTTTAAATTAAGACAAGGCCAAGAGATGACCTTAAAATTAAGAGAAAAACAGGCATATTTAAAAAATAATAAAACAAAAATGGGATTACTGCAGAATTGTTGTAAAATTAAGACAAAAAGGAATTATTTTTAGATTAAAGAAACAGTGACGAATGATTTTTAAAAAAATTCCATACAAAACAAAGGTATTATTTTAAAATTAAGATAAAAGCAAAGAAATTACATTAAAAAGAAAACCAGAAACGAACGATTTTAAACATGGGCCAAAACAAAGGAATTAGTTTTGAAATTAAGAGAAAAAGAATTGTTTAAAAAAAATTTTCAATGAAAAAGAGAAAAATTTGCAATTAAGAAATTGTTCCGCACCATTTGAATCCACGCAATAGCCCAAGAATATTCCTCAGGTTTGAGGCCACAAAAATTCCCTTTTGCCATCCTTGGAAGTCTTCCTGCTACCAAAATTTTAGATTGAAGACACTACTGATTTGAGTTTCCAGGGAACATTTTTTCATATCAGTGCCGTCTTTATCTACAGTATACGCACGTTTGATCAAACTTTTTTCCATCATGCAAATGCTGTCATTCATCCGCGGTTAAAATGCTACATAAAACTACATAAAATTTCGTGTGGATTCACGTGAATTTTTTTTTTCTGTCTTTAGATTACGTAGATATTATAGGACCTTTTTTTGTCCAAAAGACCCATATCTGCGTTCATTGACCTTGTCAATGTTATGGAGTGAATTTTTTATGCACTGAATGATAAAGACAATGCAAGTCCCTTTTGTACAGTCATAATCATAATTCGTAATCACCTTTTATGTCAGGCAAAGAACCCGATATTTCCTTAAAGAAGGTTTTCCACCAGGAATTTGCTCTTATCTCTTCATTGTAAATGAATTTCACCCAAATTTCAACCAAATTTGCCTTAATTATTGTCCAGAATTCTGAATTTTTTAAGCTATCCAGCATTACAAGAGTGTGATGCGATTCTAAACGCTTTAACCCAACATAGTAATAGTATACAAATAAAATATTGACCTCATTTAAATCAAGAGGCGTGTGTACCTTTTTTGGTTTTCATTTCCGTGGGCTGAGAATAAAAGAAGGAAACAACTCGAAAAAATCTGTTTTATTATTTATTATTGTCAAGTACATATGTATGTATGTACATATGTATAATGTATAGGTACACGCATGTTTATTATTGTATATTAATAATTATATTATTTTATTTATATATATTTGGTGTCGTCTATGTAGTAATCTATCTTTGCAAAGCGCATTTACGAAGCAAGGTATGGAATCATTGTGGGAGCGTTACTTTTACATATTTTTGGAATCCTTGATCCCTTATTTATTTTATAAGTAACTTACTAATTCCAATTTCAATAAATTGCATTATATCTATACTGCATCTATACTGCAAGAATATCTCTACTGGCATTAAGTATTCGTTTTAAAAATTTACTCATTTCAAAGCTGATGTGTTACACGTGACGTTTTGAAATCCAAATTGACTCCTTGTACGAAGCCTATTGAGTTCCTTATCGGTTCAAATTCGTGTTGCAACGGTGCAAGTCTCAAGTTGCAAGTACATGCCAATTTTGGTACCAAGTTCAATTTAAAGTTCGGAAATTATTAGCCAGATACTCGAATTGACAATTCAAATTTATGTTTTTTAAAAATACTCGAGATTTTTTACAAACTCGTTTATTTAAATTGCCGAGTGCGGAGTTGTAGTAATTCACAACTTTGTCCAAAACCAAGTTCAATTACGAGTTTGCTTTTGGCTGAAACTAAAAAATTCCAATTAAAATACGTTAAAGCAATAAATAACTTTTTGACAATTCAATTGCCTCCAATTATATCCTATTAAATCTACTACTAATCACAAAATGCTGCTAATTACAATCCAAATCGCAAACTCACAAGCTTCAATTCTGAGTTCAATTGTGAGTTTTATTCCTGGAGTACAAATTCAATCACGAAGGTTATAATTTGGAACTCGATTAAACGAACTTGGAATTTAGAATTATTTCAATTTTTTTACGGAGTCCAAATTATGTCCAAAAACCGACCTGAAAAATTTAATTTCAGGTACAATTTCAAGCTCTAAATGAACATAAAACAACGGATAAGGAACTCGACCTACGCATTTCCAGGCATCAAAGTCCTTTTAAAACTCAGTTTGAATTTTGGGATTGAGGGAAAAAGGGGGTGCGGAAAAATCTAAAAGCAGTTAATATAGTAATTTGATAGTAAATGTTAGTAATTTCATGGTAGTTTGATAGTATTTATTAGTATATTTCCCTCCAGGTAAACACTTTCCTCCAAGTAAACATTTTCCTCCAGCATAAATCCGTTCCGGTCTTTTTAACCTGTTGAATTCCCTCCGAGTAAATTTCGGTGAGTCTGTCCCTGTACTTACAAAGGCAACCGATACTGACATGAAATAATTTTGGATTTTTTGTCATTTTTATAGAGTTTATCAATTGCTTATGTAATACCTCCATGCTTCCATCAGAAATCCCTGGATAATGTATTATAGGAGTTAACAAATCCTCTCCAGAGGAATGACGGGGCTGTACAGAAGATCCAACCGGAGACGTTCCATTCGCTGGCGCAAGCTCAATTGCTCAATGCTACAGCTGACAATCCAGATACAGAGACTTTCCAAAACGGAAGCCACGGCACAAAGGATGTAGATGATGTTAATGGGTTGGGAGTCCCAGATGAGTGGTAGGGTCCCTCCGACGCCACCGATGACCGCAATGAGAACCAGGTACGCCATGGCCCAAAGCCGCCAGGGCTTCATTTCCTCCGGTGATTTCTATAAGGAATTGACAAAAGTTACGGACATTTTTCCGGGACATTTTGTTCATTAAATAATTTGGAATTGTGGGATTTATCTTTTGTTTTTATTGCTATTCTATGGTTTTGTTCGTCAATTATAAGCATTTTTTGTCCATTTTTTCGTTCATTCAGCAGTGTGTGAATATTTTCCTTTGTAGTTTCTGATTAAACTTTGAGTATAGCATCATCTGCATGTAAC
Source organism: Disparrhopalites patrizii (assembly GCA_034698585.1). Classification (NCBI taxonomy): domain Eukaryota; kingdom Metazoa; phylum Arthropoda; class Collembola; order Symphypleona; family Sminthuridae; genus Disparrhopalites; species Disparrhopalites patrizii. The sequence goes on along the minus strand of JAQGBT010003686.1, from coordinate 13,160 downwards.
ATTATGTATTGTTTCCTTTTTTTTAGGATTTTCTGAAGATGTTTACCATTTAAGATTAAGCATTTTCTGTAGATTTGTTAAAAATTTATTGTAGTATTTCCTGCCGATTCCCGATCTCGATCTCTCTATTACAATTTTTTAGAATTTTTGCCAATTTTGCTCTTTAAGTTGGGTTTTTCTGTTGATCTTTTTTCATGAAGTTTTGCATGTTTTGTGTCGATTTATTTCTTTAATTGATTATTTTTGTCCATTTTGTCCTTTCAGAATATTTCTGTCAATTTTCCTGTTTCGAGTTATTATTTTTGTCCATTATCCTCTTTATAATATTTCTGTCAATTTACTTCTGTCATTGATCGTTTTTGTCAATTTTTCTTTTATTTAGTATTTTCCTTAAATTAAAAAAAATTATTTAAGCATTTCCTGCCGATGTGTCGATCTCCCTATTATAATAGATAATAATAATATGTAATCTATAGATTTAGAATTTTTGTCACTTTTCCTCTTTAATTCAGCATTTTTTCTGTTAATTTTTTAACGAAGTTTTGCAACTGTTGTGTGAATTTATTTTTTCCGATTCATTTGGTTAATTTATTATTTCTGTCGATTTCTTCCTTGTTGGCAGGTTTGTCGATTTTCCTCTTTAAAGAAATATCTGTCCATTTATATGTATACTATATATAGTTTTTCATCTTCTTTTTCGATTCCTTTCTTTAATTTATTATTTTTGTACATTTTCCTCTTTAATGCGTATCTGCAAATTTTTTTTATGAAGTTTTGCCAGTCCTGTGCCTATTTCTTTATTATTTTCGAATTTCCTCTTAAAATTTGCATTGTCTGTCTATTTTTTCGAAAGTGTTGCATTTACTGTGAACGTTTCTTTCTTTGATTTATTATTTTAGTCGATTTCATTGTTTATTCAATCTTCAATATGTTTATCTGTTTTCGTCTTAATTACACCATTTTGTCTACATCCCTACTCAACTCAAAATTTTTGCTTTCCCGGTATAATTAAAATTTTATACACTTCCGGCTGGGATGAATTATTTGAATCGAATTTTCACAACTAATTTTTTTCTATTTCCTCAACACATTATATTTTCTATCATATTCCCCGTTACACTTGTTTACATTGTAATTTTTCTAATGAGTATTGAGCACCGCCGCATAAAAATGTGGGAATCAAATGCCTAAATTAATTATAATTAACAAATCAAATTTCACAGGCTTACTTTCCTGGCTGCTAGGATCAATTGCACCGAAGTAACGAGCATCGGTACCATCACAAACCCAGCGAGTACCACCAAAAGCAGGAAATAATCTGGGCGGAAGATGCGAAATCATAACTATTTAGTTAATCACATAAAAATTATCCTTGTTCCCAAAATTTTGAGGATTTATAAATATAATTGAGGAAATACAATTGCATACATATTAAATAATCATAAGCAATACCTTTTGTCACGTTCCGAGCGACCACATTGCCCTGGAAAAGCCATTCCATCTCCTTCATGATGGGATCAACACCAAGGAAAATGGTGAAAACGCTCATCACAGTTGCCGACCACATCAGGATTCCACTGATATTCTGAAATTCCCTCACCAAAACCGAAATTATCACCAAAAAAGATTACTTTCACCCGGCTTTCAATCGACTTTCCCCCTGAATTTTAACCTCATGAATATCTCCTTACCATTTGAACGAATGCGATGAGCATGGTGAAATCGTTGGCCGTACAAAAACAGCACCTCGAAGCCTGATAATTGGGATCTCCGTCCATTTTTACCCGGGAAAATTTACCAATTGTAAAATTTAACTACGACTCCCAATTTCCTCCGGGGATTCCTTCGTCCTCTCCAGCTCCTTGACAAGTCCTGGGAAGTATGAACAAATCCGGCATTTACCTTCCTCATTTAACCCCTTGAGAACGTCCCCAGGACAAGGTGCACCTCCTCCAATTAGTTGACAAGAGCTGGGAAGTTGTATAGAATTAACGTTGAGATTCCTATTTAAAGGTGTATGGAAAGCATCATTTCCAGATGAGTTGATTTCCATTGTCATAATGGAGGGCTTTCTCCCATTTCCAAATGGCTTGTATTAATAAGGATGTTTTAGCTAATTCAATTTTGCTGTAATATTATTCTATTTTCCGAATTACCGAGACAGTTTCCCGGCACTTCATGCAAAGGCCCGACAGAGAGAAATGGGCAAACAATGGACCTAATTTGCCAGAATTGCGTAGTTCGCTAAATAATACGTTATGGTTCAGCCTCTGTATACATATTGTAAAAGACGTAAATTATTATTCTTGGTCATTTTATTAGGTTACAGGCTTATTGTGAATCTCATCTCCCTTCCACGACTGTCGATTTCCCCAGATTTCTCCGAATTTAGTTAATACCAGAAAAAAATTGGAACTTGCCCATTAAGATGCTATTGAATGTCCCTTCTTTGAGCAGTTTAAAAAAAAATCCCGCCTTTTCTCCTTTTTTAGTTTGTCGGCTGCTCCTCAAATAAAAATCATGTGCAAAAAGGTGAGCAAAAAAAGTTGCAAAAAATATTTTCACAAGGTTCCACAATTGATTGCAATTGTTCTGGCACAATGCAAACTCAGGTTTTATCGGGTGAACAGAGGTCGGATGAAGTTAATCAGATTTGACTCTTCACTTTCGTGATAAATTGAGCTCCATAATGGAGTAATAACATTAAGCAAAAAAGGAAGAGCTCCGGAATTTCTCCGTGGGCTGCAAGGGGAAAGTTGAAGGAGAGAGAAAGTGAGCCTTCGTCAAATGCTACCACTTTCCCCGGGATCTTGCCTTTCTCCTTGTCAGACCAACTTGTATAGAGATAAGGCTAATTGCTACTAGGATCTAAAAGGTGATGTACGGGGCTGGAGAGGAGCTTTTAGGATAAGTAATCTCATCTCAGGGAAAGACACCGGAAATTACTTTGGTAATTGAGGCACTTTCTCCAACTTGAGCCTTAAACCTTGGTACGTGGGAGCTTACGCAAGACGCTCATCAATGATTAATTTATGCATATATATACATATATTACACAAGGTCCTTACACCATATTATATTATACATGAGCGTACATATGTGCAGATGGTGTAGAAGTTTGATTTAAAACTTGTCAAGGTATGTCTTTGACTCTTTTATTATATAAAAACTCACGAGTTTTTTCTTCTTTTTTTGCAAATCCTTCCGGCTCTTTTTTATTAGGAACACACGTGTTTTTTTGCAAATCCTTCCGGCTCTTTTTTATTAGGAACACACGTGTTTTTTTTGCAAATCCCTCCGGCTCTTTTTTGTTAGGAGCACACGTGTTTTTTTCCCCGCAAATCCTTCCAGCTCTTTTTTTTTATATTAGAAACACGTTTATTTTTGTTCTGCAAATACTTCCGGCGAATTCGTTTAAACTTATACATATTACATTTGAAACTTGCATTTACACATGTTACATATAACATTTGAAAGGGGTAGAAACAAATGGGATAAGTCCATTTGGCGAACATTTCTGGAGAGACAGGGAAGGATCGTTCATAACGCGTTCAAATGGAGTAACTAAATTGCATATAATATATTTTTAAAATATTGTACAATATTACTATAAATACTGTGCAATTTACTTAAAATATTTCCTTCTACGTACAACCTCTTAAAATGTACCGAAGAAAGCTCGGATGGAGTATACAATTTATGAAAAGATACCAATTTTTAAAAAGGAACTGAACCGCTTTGTCTCTGAACCATTTATATGTATGTGTCTACATATGCATATGTATGTAAGTATGTAGGTATGTACAATATTTTACAATATTTTAATATGTTCGTTATTTACAATATTTTGTACATGCTTGTAGATTTTTTTATAACTATATAATGTAGAATTTGTAGAATTACAAAACAAAAGCTGGATCCATCCACCCCTGATTTCTGACTTCATTCTATACAAGCAGGCTTCAATTAACGTAATACATTAGAGTTTTTGTGGGGTTGTTAAGTTGTTACTGCTAAAAATGACTGCGGATAATATTTAATATACATCATTTACCCATCAATAAATACATACATGGAAGATAATGGCTATTTTTATTTGTATTAAAATATTATTATAAAATATACAAATAACTTTTATCTATGCTGGCTCTCGTAGCCGACTTGTATAATAAAATTGGAAGCCGGGAAAGCTGATTAATAATTAATAAATAATTAGATGAAATCAAAGCCGAAAAATTCAATGGATTAAATCCTCGTACAATAATACACATTAAAGTAGGTGAGAATAAATTGACGAAAATTAATACGAACTTGGAATTACATCATTAGCATTGTCTAATACATTTTAGGCAATTAATTCTTTATTTCAAAAATAAAATATTTAACCCATTTGACCTTCACGTGTAGCATTTATTCTACGACAAATTACTGCTCATAATTTTGAAAAATATTTGCTTACATAATAATAGGGCATACGGGGCAAAATAAATGGACATTAAATACATTCGCCGAGATCAAACCCTTTCGCCGTACTTACGACTTACAATTACACCGGCAAAAGTGTTTACTCTTACATACATAAGTTCATCAAAAAAGTAAAACAGACCAGTCTGGTTTATTGCAGGGGAAGTTTGCGGTGACTAAGGCTGACCTGAGCAGCTCTTCATTATCTAATATTATATGTATAATATAATATGTATATTATTTATATATGATGACTGACCCCATAGCAGAATACGAAGTCCGAATATGTATTATATGTAGCTACAGTGGATACATTTTTACTAGTTGTAATTACATTGATAGGTGCTGTGATTCACTTCTTTCCGCCATAACAGCTGGTCCAATAAATTACCCCACCCAACTCCTCCAGAAAGATACTAAATGCACATAGTAATATATAAATGTAGCTATATGTATGTACATATATACCTAGATACATTTAATGCGATAAAAAAAAGAAACTCCCAGGACAGACAATGGCACAATGAAGGAGGCATAAAATACGTTTTATATCCGGGCATTAAATGAACCGAAGTGGATTTAATACTCTTACGCAATCACCGCCTTCCCTTTTTTTTTTTTTTTACTCACAATCAGTCATAACGCCCTTCAAAATACTGCCGACTCACTCTATAACGGACAAAACGGACCTCCCTAAAATGGCTTTCGCACTACATATAACGGTCTTCACAATTCCCCCGAAAAGGTTTGCAATGATAAAATCCTTCTCTATAACGGTGATTTTATACCAGGTTTTTCTCTATATCGGTGATTTATACCGGGTTTTTATCTATAAATGTGATTTTATACCAGGTTTTTCTCTATATCGGTGATTTTATACCGGGCTTTTCGCTATAATGGTGATTTTATACCAGGCTTCTCTCTAGAACGGTGATTTTATAACAGGCTTCTCTCTATTATGGTGATTTTATACCAGGGCTTGTCTCTTTAACGGTGGTTTTATGCCGGGCTTTTCACTATACTAGTGATTTTATACCAGGTTTTTCTCTATAACGGTGATTTTATACCGGGGTTTTCTCTATAACGGGAAAGTTTTGGTTCCCCCGCCATCAACTATCTTTCCCTATAACGGTTTTAAGCCACGCCTTCCCATACTTTGCTCTCTATAACTGGTTTTTCTCCAGTTTTGAATCTCCCGCCATGATACCTCTTTATCTATAAAGGTTTTTCTATAACGACATTTGCATCTTACACTTTCTACAACGGACTTTTCGCTATAACGATGGTTTTCCAGACCCTTCATGTTTACGATTTTCTCTATGTCGGCTTTGCATATCAGTTTTCTCTATGACGGTTTGCGTATATCAGTTTTTCTGTATAAGGATTAAATGAAGCTACTTTTGGCTAAGCCGTTATGAGACTCGACAGTAATGTGCCATCCATATACCATTTAATTCTATAGAAAAAGAAGCCCGTAAAAATATTTGACGATTCCATCTGTCCCGGCGTAATGAATTCTTTGTAGAGATTCACGAGAATCTCTCCCAATCAGATGTGGGCTATAAGAAACTATAGAAATTATTTTTATGATTACCTCCAGACAACCCCAATTGAAGAATCCCCGTTCAAATTAGGGTCGGAGATGATCAAATTTTTGTGATTCATTGGCCCCAGAGATATTTACGTTTTATTACTGGAAATTATATAACCATGAGGACCGCAATAGGAGCTATATGTACTATTTAAATAAAAATGACGCAAGCATATTTATATACACCGTAAATGTAATACATATGTCCCACTTTTTGTACGGAAATGGAGGTTTTCCTTTCCACTGAGACGGACACAGGAACTCAAGAAAAAAATAAATAATGACTTGTCTCATATATATGTATACGAATAAAAAAAAAAGGACGATCTCATATAAGCTTTTTTTCTTCTTCTTCTCCCTTTGTTTTGTTTCTTCTCCCTTTCTAAGCCTTTTCTGCATATGTGGCACAATACACGGGGGGAGGCTCTATTCTGGGATCACTATCGATCTCGTGAATATGAGTTCGGACGATCCAGATGCCAAAGCTGTACATGGCGGCTGTGATAGCCCCTTCCAAAAGCACTCCCAGGATGCTCCTTCCATTACAGGCGACGGACATCAAGGCCCACACGAGGCAAACCCCGGCGTACACGATCCACCAACGCAAGTACTTGGTATTTCTCTGGAAAAGTCCAGGGGAAAAAAGACATGTAGGGTATGTAGATGAAGGGTACGGATACACACGGGAATAAGTCCATATTTTGTCGACAATCATTTGTTTTCAAAAAATAATAGCTCCCACAAAGGCGAATTTCAATACTTTTACATACGTTCAAATGAGAAAATTGCCTCCTTAAACATTTGAATTCATTTAACCTGAAAAACTGATTTAACCTGAAAAAACTGAATTGATTTAATTACAAAGTGGAAAAGTTCAGTTATACTTCATTATGTCATTTGTAGTTCATTTCAAGGACAAGTCTGGCTCCAGTGGAAATGAGAGAGATAGAGGAATAAAGGGAGATAAATGACAGGGAAAAATGAGGGCGAACAATACCCGGAAAATCAGAAAAAAGTATGGAAGAAAATTCAAGTGAGATCACAGCAAAATAACGAGCCAGAAGAGAGGAAGCACAAAGAACACAAGGGCGAGAGAGAAAGTAGTTAGACGGAGAACAGGAAAAAAGCGATGGAGAAAATAAAGAGAAAAAGAAGAGCAAAATGGCAAGAGAAAATATAGAGAGAAAGTTAACAGCAAAAAATGGAGCAAACGATAGCAAGGAAGACAACAACAAAAGGAAAAAACAGCGATAGAAAAAATATGAAGAAAGAGATGGTGCAAAGGCAAGAGAAAAAATTGGGAGAAAGTTAAAAGCAAAAACAGGGAGCAAACGATAGTGAGAAAGGCAACAACAAAAGGCGACAAACATGGGGAGACAGCAAAACATGACAGAAATGGCGAGAAAGCGAAGAAGAAAAGACGAGAAAAAATAAGGAGAAAGAGAAGAGCAAAAAGTGAGAGAGAGAAAACGAAAAAAGTAAGAAAGAGAAAAGCAAAAAAGAGAGAAATCGAAAAAAGTAAGAAAGAGAAGAGTAAGCAGGCGAAAAAAAATATGGAGACAGTGCACAGCAAAAAGACGATAAAAAATAGCACGAAAAGGAAGGACAAAAAGGCAAGAAAAAATAGCAAGAAAAATAAGGACAATAAAGCGATAAATAGCAGCAAGAAAAAGAAGTACAAAAAGGCGAGAAAAAAACGGAGAAACAGAAAGGACAGAGCAAAAAGGGAAAGGGCGACATGAAGTGCTTACCGAAGAGCTTTAGTCATACTTATTATTATCATAATTAATTCCTAATTTCAATGTTAAGCATGCCTATAAGTCCATTAAATTGAAGTGATAAAAAGCGCGGTAGTTCCAAAGTGCAGCGTAGTTTTTTTTTTTATTTGAAGCGCATTACTTCATGCCAATTTTTTTAAGGCAAACATACGAAAAATTCAAAAAATAATTATATCAGTTTAGGTTTTTGCGTAATGTTTTTGCCTACAAAATTTCCTCCAATGAACTAAGACTGGTTTGTGTCTGGAGCCTTAATTTAAGGGGGACGTCACCAAAACAATCCCTATCTTTCTTTAGGTGTCTCAAGGGTATTTTGTGCAGGTATTGACAACGTCCATACATAAATGTACTTATTCTGATCCTTATTATATTAGTCTTTCTATTGGGTGTTCCACACCTTGGATATAATGCGTATAATATATATGTATATACATATAATGCCTTTACCTCATGAGATCCCTTGAGAAGCACCACTCCCATGAAGATTCCTACGAGGACCATGAGCAAAGAGACGACCAGGAAGACGATCAAAGCCGCATCTGCCGGCATGTACATACATGGTATATAAATAAATTCATACACCTATACATGTATAGGTACATATAATTATATATATCAAAATCATGGGCCAGATCCACCAAAAAGACCACAATTCCCCTGATTAATCCCAGGTAATTTCATTGCCCTGTAATTAAATCAGCTTTCCCACCTCAAAACAAACATCACAAAACCTTCTCTCTCAGTCCCTCTTTTGTCCCCGGTATAACCCATGGTGAATGTTTACAATGCTCCAGTTACCCCAAAACACTATACACAATGTATTTATTATATGCACGAAAATGACCCGAATATGTTCTGACGGAAGTAATTAACAATTATAAAATTGCACTTACAGCCAAAAGCCAAGCGCATAGACGGATTCTCCTCTTGTGCCTTGTCGAAGCCGTCCTTGCCGGATGCGAAGAGGGCCACTAGGCCAAATCCGATGGCCAGGGTTACCATGCAGTAAAATACCTTTGTATTTAAAATAACCCGGTAAAAATGGCGGGAAAATAATTAATTCAATATTAAAATAACATGAATCAAATAATCTCATAATTTTAATTAAATCTTTGCAGTTTTTGTCAAATATGACATTTTAATTGTTGTAAGCAGTACACATTTTAACCCTATTATGCATTCATAGGCACTGTGCATATGATTGCATGCTTAATATAATATGTATACATGCGTATACATATGTGTAGATAGATCACAAATCACAGCGGTATTTGCCCACGCGAATATTGCGGGAGAGATTTGGAACTTTGGTTTGAGTATATGTTTTATTTTAATTTTTTCTGTACATTTATATGCATATGTTAGACGTAGAATAAGAAAGGAAAGGATAGAAGGAAAGGATGAAAAAAAAAGAATAAAAAAAATCTTACGATCTGGATCCAACCTATGACCCTTGTCCATCCACCGGCACCACAACAAAGGATTATCCGTTCAGTCATAGTTATAATATCCCAGCACAGTAGCACAGTTTGACTCCTGGCAAAGCAGGGGAATGTTGGGGGAGATCCAAAAAGGGGAAACGTCAGTTAATTTTAATCACAATAACAACACTAAAAAATGTCACTCAACGACTCCCAATTGTGTGCATTCTCTAGAGGATGCACTTAAAGAGAGAGAGACACTAGGGAGAATCAAATATAGAACAGAGTGAGAGAGAGAGACAGGAGGAAGAAGAGCTCAAGGAATACATGTGAGGATCTGTTCGTCTCATAAAAGTTACTGAAGCGAGTTCAGCCCAGGATTGTGTAGATAACTCCCATTTTTTTTCACTCTCCTTTCCTTCAACTAACATATAAAGTACACATGGTACATTTGTCTGTCCAAGTAATACAAGCAAAGCCTTCCTGTTCTCACACATTTCATCAAATCCATGCGTACATGCAAGAGAGTGAGATAGAGAGAGCGGACAGGAGAAACTCTGTGAAAGTCGAAGGACAGACAGCAATTGCAGAGAGAGTGAGTGTGTGTGAATTTTGAAAAACGAAAGATAGCAGAAAGAAATAGGTAGGGAGAAAAAGGAGGAAGAGAAAACGAGGGGAGAATAGGAGAGAGAATTTAAAACGGAGACGGAGACAGAAAATAAAACGTAAAAGGAGAGATACTGAAGAGCCATAAAGAAGAACACGAGAGAGAAAAAAACAAGGGGAATGAGAAAGATAGGCGAGAATTTCAAAGAGAGAGAGAGAGAGAGAGAGGGAGAGAGCAACAAAAGAAAGGTAAAATAGAAGAAGAAAGCACGAAAATAGGGAGACAGATAAAAAAAGAGAGGAAAGAAAGAGAGCGGAGAAAAAGAGCTACAAAGGAAAAAGGAAAGACTAGCAAATAAAGAGAAAGGAGGCAGAAATAAAAAGAAAAGGGAAAGAAGAGAACAAAGAGAAAGGAGGCAGAAATAAAAAGAAAAAATGAAAGAGGAGATAATAAAACGAAAAAAGTAAAGAGGAGAAAATAAAACCGAAAAAGTAAAGACGAGAAAATAAAACGCAAAAAGTAAAGAAGAGAAAATAAAGAGAAAGGAAAAGAGGCAGAAAAAAAAAGAAAAAATGAAAGAGGAGAAAATAAAACGAAAAAAGTAAAGAGAAGAAAATAAAACGAAAAAGTAAAGAGAAGAAAATAAAACGAAAAAGTAAAGAAGAGAAAATAAAGAGAAAGGAAGCAGATATAAAAAGAAAAAAGGAAAGATGAGAAAATGAAGAGAAAGGAGGCAGAAAGAAAAAGAAAAAAGGAAAGACTAGCAAATAAAGAGAAAGGAGGCGGAAATAAAAAGAAAAATTGAAAGTAGAGAAAATAAAGAGAAAAGAGGCAGAAGGAAAAAGAAAAAAAGAAAGAAGAATGAGGAAGTAGGTGAGAGAAAGAAAAAGAGTGTGAAAATAATGAGAGAGTTAAAAATATTGATGGGAAATTTTAGAGTGAAAGTAAAATAGAGAGAATAGAAAAAGAAAGGAAAACCGCAGAAATACAGAGAGAAATAAACAAAAAGCAAGATAAATGAAAGAAAAACAGAAAGCGCGAAACAGAATGCAAGAAGAAATGGGAAACATAGCAGAACGAGCTGCCAGAACAAGATGGTGAATATGTAATTGCGTTGTATTTGCAAACGCACAAAATCCCACAAAAGTACATGGAAACTGGAAACCCACAAAAAAACGAAAATGATGTAGAAATATACATATGTATCGAGAAAGCCCCAAGTCTGTCATATACAAAATTCTGCCTTGCCTTCAATTATAGTTTCAATATAACGCTGAGCTTTAATCTGTCTAACAAATAAAATAATGATAAGGTATTATCCGATCCATGACTCTCGGATTACTAGCTTTGATTAAATAATCAAACCAAAAACTTCCCCACCTACCACGAAGTTTCTGCATCAGTTGACTGACAGTTGCGAAATTCGTTATTATTTATCCTCTTATTTTTTATGGAATCTTGGGCTCTTTCTCTCACTTTCTCTCTTCTTCCATCTCTTTCTTTCTGTCTCTTTCTCTCACTTTCCTTCACTTTCTCTTTCGCTCACTTTTTTCTCTTTTTCTCTCTTTTCCATTTATTTTACCTCTTCCCTCCAATTCTTTCTCTCTTTCTGCCTTCCCTTTTTCCCCTCTCCTGTGGTACATATAATGGTCAGAGAAAGGAATTGAGTGTAAATGCATATTTCCCGTGGTTTCGCCTGTTGCTACACATGCTCCAGCAAAACAAAACTTGACGTTCCTTTCATCTTGTTGATACGTTCCCGTCACAAAAACTTTGTTTTTCCCTGGAGAAGTGTGGGAATGTCGAGGGGAAAGTTTGTGAGTTCCCGCAGCCTCAAAAAAACTATTTACCGTCCAAAAGTTTTTTGTGGCCAATGGACCTATGCATGTAACCAATACATATGTACGTATACATATGTATGTATATGCGCATGCATCTTTTAAACTAATCATTGTTTGTAGCCTTCTAAAGAGAGTTGATGGATGGGCTCAAAGTGTGTGGCTGCTCCTTCCGGGAAAAATACACTGGTGTATACATAAAATATAAAGTGTTTTATTTCCGAGAAAAAAAATCTCATCACAGCTATTTCAGGACTCTAGTTGGCGTTTGAGCATAATACGCAATGTAGATTAGTATATTCCATTTTTCTCCCATGTTTCTCCCTGCTCTCATTTATCATACGGCTGCTCTTTTATTCCTTCTTTTGTTGTTTCCTCTTTCCCGTTAAATAGGAGGCATGGGGCGACATGGGGCGGTGAGAGGGTAAATTGAGCCAATAAAGTCCTCATTATATCCACTCAGTGTCTGTTCAATCCTCTTCCGGTGGCTAATGGACAATGTTTTTCGCTCTTCACCTCCTTTTTACTCTGCTTTTCAGCTTTAGGCTTTATAGGATATGTGGGATATAAAAGGATTTACAATTTTCCCTTTGAAGTGCAGACTTCAACGCGTCTCATTCACGTTTTACTATGAAGAGAGTAAGAGTAAGAGACAGAGAGAAAGAGAGTCAAAGTGCGAGCACGAGAGAGGGAAAGCGATAGAATGGGTGACAGCACAAGAGAGACAGATAGAAAACAGAGAGAATGAGTGAGAGCACGAGCGAGAAAAGAGAACATAAAAGAGAAAAAGAGAGACAAGAGAGAGCATAAAAGAGAAAGACAGAGAATGAATGAAAGCACGAGAGAGTAAGAGAAAGAAAGTAAAAGCACGAGAGAGAAAGAGAGAGAAAGAGTGAACACGAGAGAGAAAGAGTGAGAAAGAGTGAGCACGAGAGAGAAAGAGTGAAAACACAAGAGAAAGAATAAGGGAGAGACGAAAAAGAGAATGGGTGAGACTACGTGAGAGAAAGCGAGAATAAAGAGAGAGAAAGAGAATATGAGCGAAAGAGAGAATTTAAGAGCGAGAACGAGAGAGAAACTGAGAGAAAGAAACAAAAGAGAGCATGCGAGATTAGAATACAAAAAGGGAGAAAGGAAGAAAGTATGTGAGAACTAGACAAAGATATAATCCAAGAGAGATAGATGTGGAAAGAAAGAGAGAGAGAAAGGGATAGATAAAGGGAGAGAGACAGCGAAAGAGAGAGAGAAGGCAAGAGAAAAAGAAAGGGAGAGAAGGAGAAAGAGAGAGAAAAAAAATATGGAGAGAAAGAGAGAGATGAAGGGAGAGAGAAAGGAAAAGTGAAAGAGAGAAAGGGAGAGAAAGTTAGACAAAGAGAGATTAAGGGAGACAAAGAGAGACAAAGAGAGACAAAGAGAGACAAAGAGAGACAAAGAGAGACAAAGAGAGACAAAGAGAGACAA
>JAQGBT010003685.1:0-18810 GCA_034698585.1 Disparrhopalites patrizii | reverse complement strand
ATATAAATAAAGAGAAAGAAACAAAAATAAAATAAACAGAGAGACGCGAAAAAGACAGAGAATATAAATAAAGAGAAAGAAACAAAAATAAAATAAACAGAGAGACGTGAAAAAGACAGAGAATATAAATAAAGAGAAAGAAACAAAAATAAAATAAACAGAGAGACGCGAAAAAGACAGAGAATATAAATAAAGAGAAGGAAATGACAAAGAAAGCTAGTCATGAGTCAATGAAAAAGACAGAGAGAGACAGAGAGAGAGAGAGACAAGAAGGTGTCCTAAACGACAGAAGACTTAAACAAAAAATAGTATTTAAGATTTAGAAAATGTCAATGAAGAATCAAGAGCGTCTGATCGGAGACTGAAGCAAACCCAGCCAATCAAAATCCATAAAAACTAGCTGATGTTATTAGTAAATTAAATTTACTAATAAAACCCACTGCTCATTCCCTTTAAATGAGAGCCTGTCCCAGACATCTATCAAGCCAGAGAGATTCAGATTGCCGAAGGTCTTGGAAAAAAATTGTTGACACAACCCTTTACCCAATCTATTTTTACATCCCTAATCAACGGTCAAAGTGCAAAAAAAAGGCAAAACATGATCAACTTCAAAAGATTGAAACTTGGTGAAAACATCACTAACGAAGGCCTACTTCATGTGCTCCAAAAAATTGCAAACTTTGTTTGCAGTACTTCCGAATTAGCACGGCTAAGCATCCCTTGCATTTCAATGGGTGGAATCATCCGAAGCGTGTACAACTTACATATTATTTTGTCAAGTAAAAATATGAGTGATTCTTTGAGCGTATAAAAACACTTGTTAAAGTTCACAAAAAGTCGCCTAATAGGATGCTGTCCTGTATCAGGAGAAAGTTTCCCCGGTTGTCTGACAAAATCACGACTTTCTCTCATGTCAAAAAAAAAGGAAACGGTTGAAAAAAAGTTTTTGCTTATGTTTGCGAAGGCGGAAAAAAGTGGGACGCCCACACGAAGCAACACACGATTCCAGGGGAAAATGTTCACTCCAGAACGTTCCGTCAATTGGCATGAAGAAAGTTTGAGGGGAGAAACAAGTTGTTGAATATTCCTCTCTCTCTCTCCCTATTTCTCTCTATTATGTTCAGTCCTTGCCACTATAACAAGATTATTATTCCTCATATCAATAACCCGGGAAAATGCAAAAAACTGAAAAACACCCACGAATCATTTGGGTATTCCGAAAAACCACAGCAACTTTTAGACACGTGGAAGTGCGGGGGCACTCCCACGTGTCCTCAAAACTCCTACCCGGAGCCGATCAACGGGTTGTTTAGCAGGAATTTCCACGGCGGGCATTCATCTACATTCTCGTTTCATTCATATTTAAATAAATCTTCATATTAAATTCATATTTAACCCACTCAAATGATATTTCACATATCAACAAAGCTGAAAAATTATTTCTCTCCCTTTTTCTCTCTTCAAGGAGCAAATTTTAAGCTGATCAATTCCTTCTTTTTCTCCTTTTTTTCAATTTTCAGTGAATTTTTAATTCACTAATTAATTCATCCTGAAATCTCCGAGGAGATCTCCTTTTCTCTCTCTTTCTCACTCTCTCTCTCTCTGTCTCTCCTCTCTCTCTTTCTCACTCTCTCTCTCCTTCTCTGTCTCTTTCTCCTCTGTCTCTCTCTCACACTCTCTCTGTCTCTTTCTCTTTCTCTCGCTCTCTGTCTCTTTCTCTCTCTCACTCTCTCTCTGTGTCTCTTTCTCTATCTCGGTTACACCACTATACACGCGAATTCCCAAATGCTCCCACGCCCCCAAAGAGAAAGGATGGAGCTGGGCGCTGATTAGACATTCCATGCAAAGTTTTATCATCAAATCTAACGACACCCCCGGAAATATTTGGGAAGAGCGGAAAAGAAATAATAATAAAGACGGCACTGTGCCCAAAAACTTTCAAAAGCACCGGCAATCCACGATCTCCTTCCTACCTTGACAAGTTCTTTAAGCCTCACAATATTCCCCCGAATTACTGACATTCTCTCTTTCTCCGTTCATCTTTCTCCCTCTCTCTCTTTATTAGTTTCTCTCTCCGCGATGTCTCTCTCCGGCCCAAAAGCTGCAGCAGCGGGTACAGAGATAGACTGAGGCAGAGCAAGAGATTAATGATTATGCAAAAGGCCATATAAAAATAACCTTTGTCGAAAATTCCCCCCTCACGCACATGTACAGTATAAAAAGAGGTATTCAAATTAAAAAAAACGCTCCCAGGAAATTATGAGGATTTTTCTCCCTCCCGAATCTTTGCAGACAATCAGTTTTAACGACATAAACCCACACACACACGAACTAATTAGCAGTTCTCACGCACACCCACACACATCGGGGGATCTTCATGATTATAAACTATTGCCATCAATGCTTTCCTTTGACAAGATTTAACCCTTCCCTCCTCTATGCTAGCCGTAAAAAAATGTTTATTCCTCCATGAATACGCTATGTCAGGATATTGAGGAGGGATTTTTATGAATTATCCATTTGAAAATCTTGACATGAGACTCCTCTAATTAGTAGGGGGAAAAGACTACTGAAAATTCATTTAGTCTAATCTCCGTCCCTCCTCCGTGATTTAAGCATGAGGAGAAATCACTGGCTGCAAAAAATAAATATATCAAGGGAAAAAGTAAAGAGGAAAAATACTGGACGAGACGGATTTTAAAGGGAAATATTTGGAAATGTCTCGACCACAGAATTCATCATCAGTAAACTAACAAGAAAGTGACCCCAGCAGTTTTTTTCCTCCTGTTTACGATTTACATTGGATTTGTAGGAAGAAAAGTGAGGGAAAAAGAAATGAGTTTTCACTCACTGTCAAATCCATTAGGGAACTGCTAGGGGAAATTAAGGGAGCGAAACAAATTAATAACTAGTAAGAATGTACTCGCAACGAAATGGTAAGAAGTAATTACCAGTTTTTTTAGAGGAACTTCATTAAAGCTCACAGTGGGACAGTATCGTGGAGAAGGAAACTCCCATTGATAAAGACGGGAAGGGAGTGTGGTGAGACTGTTGAATGAGGAAGCTCTAGCTACCAGCTCATGCACAAATATTAACTATTAATCATGCAGAGAGAGAAGTAAGTATTTTTATTCGAGACGTGCGGTTTTTTCGTCCTAAATATAAACACTGCAAGTCACTTACAAAACGAGTTTTATTTTGCGGTTTGCTTTATACGTCTTATATCAAGGTTTTTTCTCCAGATATTTCTCTCTCTCCGCTTTGCTCTTTGACTTGCTCTCTCGACACATATTTACTTTCACTAATCATTCGTATTATTTTTCGTTCTTTTTATATTCCCCATTTTTTCCACTTTCTTCTTTTTTCCTTCTTTTTTTCCACATACTCTCTATTTTCTTTCTCTCATTCTATTTCATTTATTTTTCTCTCTGTTTCCGTCTATCACTCTCTTTTCCTCTTTATTTCTCTCTCTTTTCCTCTATTTCTCTTTTTCTCACTATTTTCCTTTTTTGTCTATATTTCCCTCTTTTTATCTCTATTTATTTCTGTCTATCTATTTTTCTCTATTTCCTTCTCTGCCTGTCTATTTCTCTCTATTTATTTCTGTGTATCTATTTTTCTCTATTTCCCTCTCTGCCTGTCTATTTCTCACTATTTTCCTTGTTTTCTCTCTATTTTCCTCTATTTATCTCTTTCTCTCACTATTTCCCTCTTTTTCTCTCTATTTTCCTCTATTTCTCTTTCTATTTTCCTCTTTCTCTCACATTTTCCCTCTTTTTCTCTATTTTCCTCTTTTTCTCTGTTTACCTCTTTTTCTTCCTCTTTATTTCCTTTGATTCACGTCTGAACTGCCAGAATTTACTGTCATTGCATAATCTCTTCCCAAATGTCCTTGAGCTTCCCCTAATAAAAATCACGA
The DNA here is from genome assembly GCA_034698585.1 of Disparrhopalites patrizii. Taxonomy (NCBI): domain Eukaryota; kingdom Metazoa; phylum Arthropoda; class Collembola; order Symphypleona; family Sminthuridae; genus Disparrhopalites; species Disparrhopalites patrizii. The sequence goes on along the minus strand of JAQGBT010003685.1, from coordinate 14,891 downwards.
GAAAGTCCTGAGTCAGAAGGGAATATGTATATTCACAATACATATTGTGATGTGCTCACCTATTCCATGTTTACCTTTTAATAAGCACCCTCATCATCCCCAGAGGTTATTACGGCAATTAAGGCTACCTCCTCACACAGCCATCCATGGCTATCTCCATAAAAGCCGCGAAATCAACTCACACTTTTCTCGCATCTCCCCATCTACGTCCATCTCATAAAGGATTAAAAATGCTACCGTAATATAATAACTATTTCATAAGAGAAAAGAAAGTGAGGAGTGAGGAGAACCTCAATTACATTTATCACCTCCACAGATCCATGTAGCTACGTCATTCTTCAGCAGATATACATCCATCTACATGTCTGAGTACCCCAGAGAGACTAATCATCGGAGATTATTACACTCACCTAAACGCAGCAATAAATACCCACATTACAAGAATGCACTAATCATCACCCCTTTAAGCACTCATCACCAATGAGCTCACCCACTGCTTATGAAATGTCTCCCATTACATTTTCCCCTCCTTGCTTATCCGTGGAAAGACGTGTGCGACGAACTCCAAGGTAAATATTTGGGTAATAGACTCTACTTTACACGCACTTTTTTATGCCGTAAAGATTCGGGGAGAGTCAACTTTCGGGTTCATTTGGTTCAGAAAAAAGTTGGAAATTACAGTGATTTTGCGCCGGATTTTTTTTTTGAAGGAAATGGAAAGCTTTATGCTTGAATAATAAAGCGTATACTAAGACAAGTATTTGTAAACAATCATTACACGCACATCCATTCACTTAAGACGTTACGGTCGATGACGAGGAAGGATGGATTTTTCGATTCAATGGGCAAATGCCCGGGAGAGAGATGCAGAGAGAGAGAGAGAGAGAGAGAGAGAGAGAGAGACGGAGAGAGAGAAAAAACGGGGGAGAAACAGAGAGGAGGAGAGGAAAAGAGAGAAAAAGAGAGAGAAATAGAAGAGAAAAAAGGGAGAAATGAAGGAAAATACAGAGACATTCGAGAAGCGCTAGAGATCTAAAAAAAGCAATTTGGAGGGAAAACAGTTATTTTTGGCAAAGTTTACTCAGATCCATGTGTTTTAAATGGCCTCATACATTTTTAAAAGGCCCCCTGAGGACCCAAAAGAAGAGCCCATGCATATTCACATTCCCCACGATGGCACATTATACCCTTGTGCACGCACGGAGACAGAAAAAAATACCCGCATAATGATAGGTATTTAAGGTACTTCATTACACGTGATGCCCCGTAAAAAGATGTCTCCATACAAAAAGCAAAAAAAAAAAAAAGGGAAGAAATCTCTTTCGGTGATATTCCCCGAAATCTCAATCCTTTATTCCGTCCCAGATTTCCCCCGAAATATTAGTTTATACAAACATAAATTACGTTTTTTTAACAAACCTTTCTGATTTTGCTATAATATTTCCCTATGGCACAGTATCTGTGTTAGTCTTTTGGTATTGGAAACCTCCAATGCACCACTCCCATGCCTTCTCAAGTGGGTTCAACACCCGGGAATTCCCCAGATCCAATTCCCATTGTATCTCCCGTCCCAAAGAGAGAAAAATGGGGAGAATCCTCAAGAAAACACGGAGGTCCTAATGGAGTAAACACAAACACACTTTGCCGCACCGCACACACACGCAGAAATGCGGGAGAGGAATTTCCTTGGGAGAGAATCCCGCTCAAGTACGCAAAGATGCTACACTTCCTTTTTATGAGAGAATATAATATTTAGCTCAAGGCTCACACACAGGGAGAAAGCAATTTTGTCCGCACAGAGAGAGAGAGACGGAGAGATTTCTCCAGGGTAAACATTTAACCTTTCTCATTGTGACTCAAGAGAGAGATCCAGAGAGACGAGAGACGTTCGTTCCAAAAATAGGGAAGATATAGAGAGGGAGAGAAGCGGGAGAGAAATTACATATAAAAATCCCCGTTCATTCATTCATTGATTCATTCATGGATTTTCCCATCCTTTCATTCTTTTTTTTCTCCTTTTTTACTCCCGCACAAATGTACTACAGGATGGGGATTGCCTGCCTTTTCCGCGGAAATAAACTCTCCCAGTCCCGCATTTTGTCTATGGATTACCCGGGTATTTGCGGGATAGTGAATGGCTTCATATCGTACATACATTTCCGCTGTGCATACGCGTTAAGACAGGCCTTTAGTGTCCAAATTGCGTGTTCCATTTATTTACGTGCAGAGACCAACGTTTTTTTCCCCTCGAGCTTTTTCGTTCAACTTTTTTTTCTCTCTCTCCCTGTCTTTTCTTATTTTTCTCTCTTTTCCTTCTCATTCTCTCTCTCTTTTTCTTCCCTTTCTCTCTTATTTCCTCTCTTTCTCTTCGCTTTCTCTCTCTTCCTTCTCTTGATACTTCCTTTTTCGCTATGGAGTTGCTCCTCTTTCGCTTCATTTATTTGCCTCTACTTTCTCTTTCGTATTTTTTGGATTCGTTTTTCGTATTTTTCTCCCTTGCCGTCCTTTCCCCGTTCCATTAAGCCCTGCGTATATTTTCATTGAGAAAAATCTACGCCACCGGGCACATCCACCTAGTGTTTCCCTCTCTTGCTCCATTTCCATATGTACACATTGCCCTCCATCATGTTCCCCCTACATACAATTTTTACCATGCAAAAGCAAAAAAGAAAAAAACTGGGCCCAAATGTGCCCACGAAAAGCCTGTCGATGTGTTTTTTGCCCAAGAACGCAATGCGTTGTAGAGAAAGCCGTATGACGAAAGAAAAAATAAGACTAAGGGTCCCATTTCCTCTTTTTCTATTTCCTATATTTCTTCCTCATTCATACATTTCTCCTCTCAATCTTTCCCCTGCCTGTCGTATATTTGCGGAACAAGCCCGAATTTTACCCTTGACTATTTATTTTAGGAGGGAAAAATGGTTTTTTGGGGGGAAATATTCTTTACGAGAAAAACCAAATAGAAAAAAAGAGAATGGAAGAGTACTACAACTTTCTCCATTTGTTTGAACTCTGAATTTGGGATTTTTTTTGCTTCTTTTACATGAACAAGAAATGAGGATTTTTCAAAGTACAAAAAAAACGATGAAAGGAATAATCTGCTCTGGAGATCAGCCGAGAGCTGAAATCCACTCTTTTCGTCATAATTATTAATAAACTGGCAGACCTTCAACAAAGAGACGGACATTTTTCTTATTATTTCTCTTGAATATTTTTAACAAAATCCCATTTTTTCTTCTGCAGTAAAAATACACTCGTCCTACTTTTACATAATAATTTTTTTCTTTATCCGCCAAAAAATCACTTTTCTTCCCTTGTGCAATAATCTCGCTTTTCCCCTTCTTTTGTATTTTTTTCAGACCTTTATTTCTTATCTATTGTGTGAACCGGCACATGTTCTTAATGATGGGGATTTAATGTAAAAAAAATGCATTTACTATTTGATTTTTATTTTTCAATTTAAATATATATTCACTCTCATCTGCCTTCAGACACGAGCTCGTGTCCACTCGCACCGGCCTTTGGGCAACAATGGGAAGAAATCCTAATAAAAACATCTTCCTCCCACATTTGATCCGCATCTGCGTCTTTTGTGTACAAATGATGATGATTAGACACGCACTGGAGTCCCCCCAAAAAAATCTTGAGCTCATCTCTTTATGTAATATAGCTCATATTTATGACGACCGTACCTGTTTGAAAGGGAGATTCTTCACGCAATATTTTGAAGCTGTCGGGAGCCCAAAAATAAATGGGACATTTTGCATAAAAACAAAGAAAAAAATAACAGGGACGATGAAAGCAAAATTCATAATGGCGCCTCATCATCTCCACCACATCATCGCCGGTTTCTTCATCATCAACAACCATTAGAGAGCCATTAATTAAAACTTATGGAGGTACACACTATCAGCCATACAGAATTTAGGAGGTACATATAGGCCCAGCATATTTTGAGGCATGTCAGATTTATGGCCAAGTAAAAAGATATAGCCAAAAAAATAATAAAAGTGGACGCCATAGCAGATAGCCAACAATGGCAACAATCACGTCATGGTAATTAAATTAACATTTTTTCAAATTATCCTCCTCCACGCAAAAGACGGCGCCATTTTTTACGTTTTGTACACACAACCGTATACATATATACATGTACAATGTATTTTTTCATTTATTTTTGGTCAGGAAATCTCTTTCCAGAATCTAGCATTTGGCATTTACCCAAAGTCGCCTCATAAAAATTGAACATTTTTGCAAAAAATAACTATCCAGACAAGGTAAATGTAAATATACGTGGACAGTTAAAATGTCCCTTAATTAGAATGGACATTGTTTGGACTCCTGCTGTGCGTGGCCTTCCATCTGAATACGCTTTTAAATAAGCCATAGACGAATGACATTTAAAAAAAAAAAAAAGTAAACACTAAACAAAAACTAAAAACAAACATTTGCCTAATTGAATTCTGATGCAAATCCTCCTGCAAAAATACATTGGGATATTCTGAAAGAAGAAACTTTTGATTTTTGCTTGGGAAGAAAAGGGTTACGGCCTAAATACCTACCGCATGAGCATACATAATGCGGGGGGTAATTATAATAATAGGAAATGATGTAACCAGCAAAAAATTGCGGTGAGAGAACTGAATAGAAAATTTGGGAAAAAATTGGAAAAAATATATACCTAAAAACCCAAAAAATATGTACCTAAAAAACCAAAAAACATGTACCTAAAAAATATTAAAAAAATATTGTGTGTAACCATCATAATGACAATAATAATGAGATTCACACGACCTTTTCAGAGATGGCATGGTCAATGAATGGAAATTTGCCCACCAGATTTTTCTCACGTTTAATGCAAGGAATGAATCTGACCACAAATTCCATTTCGGCGGCGGCCTTCTGTGATTTAATTTTAATTTGAAAGAAATGTAAACTTTCTAATACATTATTACCTATAGGCATCTTTTTTAAATTATCACACGTCTCTAATTCTGCTACTTCCTTATTCTTTTAAAAAGAAGCCGCAGCGATTAGCTTAATTATACCGGAGCATTTAAAACATTAAACCGAATATAGAATAATGCACAGAAGCTTGCTAAGCCGCGTTTCTTTTGATTTCAGCAAGGCTTTTATAACTATTTAGGTGCACGTACATAGCTAATAGTTATACCTGTAAATGTGTCGTAGACATTTGTACCATTAAAAAGAAGCTGCCTGGCACCAAGGAATAGCAGGAAGGAAGAAAAGAAATAAAACCTACGGAAGATTATGATGAGACAAGGGAAATAAATTAAAAATTGTCGCCGCATGCAAGGAGCCCATTAAAGACTCATCTCTTCTGTCTTTCTCACACGATATCCCCCTAATTTGTGAGGGCCTATACATATCCGCCTATTTAATATACATTTTCAGTCAAATTATTAATGCATTACACGCGGGAGTGATTTCGAAAATAAGTTAATGACAGGAAGCACCCAAGACATCTTGTTTTTCTCTCACACTTTTCGTTTCACGCACTCAGAAAAAAGCTTTGGTGGATCAATAACTGAATAAATCCTGGGCCATACCAAAAGTTGTATAAAACAATATAGAAACAACGATAAATGCCTTTCTCCAGTTGACGTAATCCCCAGCCAATCCCACGTCAGATTGTTTTTATTATTAGCAATGTACAAATTATTTTTTTCCAACATGTACAAGCTTTACTGTGCTTATAGCAACATCCCTTATGCGTAGCCGACCTATACAAGGGAAATAAAAAAGCCCATGAATATTTATTTGCAAATTACGAGAATCTAAATGGGAGAAAAAGAATTTAGGAAAAAACAAAAGTACACCCATGTAGAAATGTTAAAATAATTCTTGTCATTCCTTTTTCTCTCTCTGTCGACTCCCGTGAAGGGAATGTAAAAAAAAAAGCGGCATTGTCGCTATTTGAGACCTTGCGCCACCGAAATCCCCACTATGAGCATTAAAACACATCTTTTTTCTATTATTTAAAGCCACCCACATCTTTTTCCCATTCCATCTCATCTTTTATAGGTCTCATCCACATTTTTTCTCTGAAACTATTTTTTTTTCTTTTACGTCCTTCAAGGTGGAATAACCAGCCTTGTCCCTTTTTTGGGGGGGGGGGAATTAAGACGAAAAGAGCAGGGGCAGGAGCATTATTGGAGGTGTTAATATAAGAACTTGATTTTTGCATAGAAAAATAGGGCTCTCGTAATGTATTTCACCCACATTTTATGTAAAAATCCATTTAGCTCCAATTTACCCCTTCCTTTTGCTCGTCCCATTCAATGTTATGCCAAAGGAGGGAGAAAGGGTTGAGGGAAAATTGAAAATAATCACTCTCTCCCTACAAATTGCGCATACACTTCCATTGTAAGCCATTGTATAATAAAAGGGGTAAATGCCCAATAAATTACATTGGAAGAGGAAAACAAAGGGTTTGGAGGGGGAAAGGACAGACGCAAATGTCAGTCAGAGCGGTGGGTGAGCTCGTCTATATTTATATGCACATACTTATATTTATATGTAAGTATATATATGTACATATGTATTTTTAAGCATATGCAAAATATTTTACTTGCATGCAAATTCAGCGGGACCAAAAGGTGTTCTTCCACAGGGAAAACACAATGACGTCTCCACCAAATCTTTACTCAATCTCTTTTCCACATTGAAAGACATTTTCAAGACTTCTCCATCTTTCCGTGGCCAGAAATGCTAAAGAGCCTATCTGAAGTCTGTCAGAATTAATAACTGATGAACTTTGAATTCCATTGGAATTTCCCAGAGAGGCACTCGTGATTATCCAGTGTTTGTACAAAAAAATATACGGATCCTTCATCTGGGGAAAGAATGGGAACGTGTGAAAAAGTAAACAATAAAAAAAAAGGATGCAATATGGGAGAAGTTCTCAAATGAAATAATGGGCGATGCGTGCAGGTTATTTTTTTTTATTCTCTCATGAACAATTGTGAGGTTTTAGGATGCGGATTTTCTCGCACCATTCTTAGTACACGTATATACATAAATGCATACGTTTATACGTAAATATGCATGTAGGTATATACGCCAAGATGAATGGATATGGAGATTATGCAAAAACGAAAAATAACTCTTCCTTTCTTTTTTTTCGCCCGCAGATCAACAACCGACAGCGAGGACCCACCAAAATTTGTACTGCGGTCGTACTTTTCCCATCTTCCTCTTAAGATTTAAGGATGTATATACATGTATAAAAAATGTATTAATATGCATACATATTATGCGTGTATACATATATATGTACCTATACATATTTTGTCTCAAAATGTTGCTTAGAACGAAGCCGCCCAGCACACTTTCGCTGTCAAGAAGAGTTCGCAGGACATTTATTATTTCCCCTGCAACACAGTCATCCCCATTTATTTCTATTGTATACATATATTGTTATTATTTCTATTATACATGCGCATATATGTATGTATGTAAGTACATGTGTAATACACAGAGGATAAACTATGCTTCTTCCTTGTACTAGTGATCTCCACAAACCAAAAATAAACGGAGGTATCATTCCGTCCAAAAAAAAGGTCAGGTAACCGTACAGCGTCGTAATATTACATCAGCTTGGCCAACTTTTTTTTTAATTCCAAACTCCACTCAAAATCATATTGCACAACAATAATCATGGGTATTTATGACAAGATAAAAAGCAGACTTTTCTAATTTCCCCAAAATAAATAGGAGCAAATAAGAGATTAGATTTGATATTACAAAAAAGCCGTAGGTATATGCTCGTATTTTTTTCTTTTGCTGTACAGAGATCTCCAAAAATTAATGGGAAGGTTGCCGGAAAATTGCAGGGGACACACTTCCGTTTCTCATTGTACTTGGCCATTCTTTTTTGGAGGGAGGAATCTTATTGTTGGAGGAGTCACTGCACTGTTGTAACAATGATTGTATAACTACACTTTATTTCTCATTTATTTTGGTCTTCTATACACCAACCATTTCTTTTCTCGTGCCCACAAATTATGAGAGGGTGCACGTTGCCCATCTTCCACATTCTGTAACAATAATAATCATCTTCGTAATGGGGCGAGAAAGAGAGAGAGAGAGATAATAAAATCAGAGGAAGATCATGACTTGCAAGGAATAATGGCAGAGCGGGCTCACAAAGAGGTTATATAGTACAAGTTTTAGCACAACCTTTTCGAGGTCATCCACGGGGTCACGTCATTCTCTTCTCTTTCATTTCCATCTCTCCTTTTTCTTTCTTATATTTTTCCAAGTTTCCTACTCTTTTCTTATTTTCTTCTTTATTTCCCTTTTTACCCTTTTCTATTTTTTCAGCCTTGCTATTTCGCTCTCCCTTTCACTCTTCTTATTTTATTGTCTGCCTCTTTCTCTGTTATTTTTTTCTGCCTCTTTCTCTGTTATTTTTTTCTGCCTCTTTCTCTGTTATTTTTTTCTGCCTCTTTCTCTGTTATTTTATTTTCTGCCTCTTTCTCTGTTATTTTATTTTCTGCCTCTTTCTCTTTTATTTTATTTTCTGCCTCTTCCTCTATTGTTTTTTGCCCTTGGTCTGTTGACTGTTCCTCGTCTCTCTCTGTCTCCTTGATTTTATTTTTTATTTTCCTTTCAAATCTCTTCCGTGGGCCTCTCCAAACGTTTCCAGACTTCAAAGCAAAGCAGAGTTTCTGGGAAAATTCAGGGATTTTATTTAGATCACATCACGTCCATCTCATGGATGGTAAGAGCATGGAAAAGGCATTAAAAGATCACGACAACTCCCATCTCCTCCATCCTCCAACCACTTTTTAACGACGCTTTGTCCTTGAATAAAGATCACACTTAATAAAACCACCAGAACAAAAAAAAAACACGGAACGCCATTGAACCACTCATTTTTTCCCTTTATTTCCTCCCTTTAAAAATATCACTAGAAAAAAAAGGAGAATAGAACAATACCTGTACTACTTTGGTTTGTTACAAGGTATTTATTGCCCATTAATATATCAACGTGGATACACACAAAATCGCGTCTGCCAATTCCTAAATTTTTTTTCTCCTTCTGAAACTCTGAAACAGGAGGGGGTGGAGTTAAAAGAAAGGATGAAAGGACAAAGCAGGCCGTGGAACATTGATAATGGTGATGGTGAGTGGAAGTATACGTATGGAAGAGCCTCTTGTACAATATTATTATGCAGGGAGGAGATGCGACCATAATAATACGGCACCAGCCCCTTTATTGTTCCTTTACCCTCCACGAAAGATCAGACAGATCAGAATATCATAAAAGTTCAATAGACACCAACTTTTTTTCTTCATGGCTGTCGGTGCACTTTCTGCCCTTGCCATTTCTCTGTAACCTCTCTTTTGCATCTTCTCTTTGTGGGATTGGTCACAGTGTGGTGGTTGGCTCTTCAGCAAATTTAATCTTGTACAACTCTTTTTCATCTACTTCTCCCTCGGCTAGTCATGACTATTTTCTATCTTTTTCCTTTCCCTATTTTTCACACTTTCTCTATTTGTCCGTTTTTCTGGCCGGCATCCCTTTTTCCATCTTCTTGATTCACGGCTCTATTTCTTATGCGTGTCTCTCTCAACTGCATTTCTTCTCCGTTTCTTCTCTGCTTTCTCTTTTTCTCCTCTACATTCTCTCTCCGCATTTCCTCTATTTTCTCTTTGTTTTCACTTTCTCTCTTTCTCTCTTCTATTTTTTCGCTGCTTTCTCTCTCTCTTCCATATTCTTCTCTCTTTAGTTTTACAATTTCTTTTTAATCTCACTGTGTCGATATTTCGTCTTCCTGTTTCATCTTTCTGTTATCTTTCTCTCTATGTACATATTTCCGTTGTCTCTTCTCTCTCTATTTCGTTTATCTTTCCACTCTCGGTTTCAGTATTTTTTTCTTTATTTTCTTTATGTTTTCCCTCTCTGTGTCAGTATTTGTTTTCGCTTTATTTCGTTTATGTTTTCCCTCTGTTCTCCCATCCCGCTTTCTGCATAAAACTCAACCCAACTGGATCTCCCTGTAATATCCTAAGCTTCCTTCCCAACACGCCAAAATTCACACACAACTAAAGATTCCCTCCCACTACAAAGTATTTTTCACCTCCTCACCACCCTAAATACCTTGGTTTCCTTTACACGAACAAAAAAATAAAAAATAAAGTGAGGAAATTATGTTCCGTGGAACCAAAAGAGGGGAAAAAACGACCACCTTCAACCACCCAATTCTCATTGAAATTCCCATGCATTAGGAAGTAGAGTAGCACCTGAAGAAAAAAGGGGGGAAAACGTTACATCAGAAGGGAAAAAGGAAATGGAGTGAATGTACCATATGGAGTCAAGTGGTAATAAAAGGGGGGCAAATTGGGGGAATTCATCTCCTTTTGGTACAAGACAGAAATCCTCCAATATATATTACTCCAAGGCCTTTTTCATGTCTTCCCACACATTTTTTTTCCCAACGACTCCATTTTTTTTTCTTACTGGCTCCTTTCACGCGGAGAGAGAAAGGTCGTTGAGAATCCATTTACATTTCTCATTTTCAGTGTTGAGGGGAGGAAAAAATGTAATATTCAATTGCTTTCACCTTCCTCACCTCTCATTATCATCTACACCAGAGCTTTTTCTCTCTTACTTTTCTTTCTCTCTGTTTGCTCCTTTAAGTGTCTCTCTCCTCCCAAAAAAAAAGGATCCATTTTCCTCGGGAAGTAACGTACCTACGCATTTATTGAAAGAGCAAAGGGTCACAAGAGTGACAGATCTCATTCCCAACGGCCAGAGGGTGCATTTTTTTGAGGGGTTTTATCATTTATACAACATGGACCGACTCCAGTTTCTCTCACTGGAACACAAATGACATGTGCAAAGGGTTATTAGGAACAATTTTCCCCTGGAAAATATTTGGGGAGTAACGGAGCCGTCCTGGAGAAGAGGCGTCAAAGGGGTCTGCGTCACGGGATTTACGGGGAAATTTGCAAGAAAAGCATGACTGCGTCAATATTTTAACCCTTTCCAAACTTCCTCCCCTTGGATTCCATCTCACATTTGTCCGCACTGGGAAAAGGTGAGGAGGAATCTAATAATAAACAACAAAAACGCGCCATGTCACACTCTGCTTTTGACTCCCACCCACATGCTCTTTCTTTGAAGACTTCACATTTTCACCTCTGGCGTCATCCGGATTTTTTTTTTTATTCTCACAATCAGACCTGCCAACAAGTTCACACAATACAATCAGGCCAGAACCAAATTGCAACAATGAGGGAAATTCAAACTGCTGACGTGTGGATAGAAATGCCATTTTATCACCAGACAAAATCATGTACTTATGCTGAAATGACTGTAAAAGATGCTGGCGTAGCAGACTCCTTTCATTTTGCACCTTATTTTACTCTAACAATGAACCTCAATCATCCAAATCCTGTGAAATATCTGGAGAAAAATATCCACAATAGTGAGGAATCAGCCCCTATAAATTGGCATTTCTTCCTTATTTTGATTTACATGCATGCAATTTGCAAGGGATATTTATGTACGTATCTTGAGCCATCTAATAAGCTGTAATGTAATAAATGTAATGAAGAAGATGGTTAGAAAAATGTTTTGTATCTCAATTTCCATTTCATTTTGATCGGACAGTGGACGAATTTTGAGCATAACAATAAGGGCACATGATTGTTACTAAATAAAGGTGTGTACATGTACACATATATACACATACAATACATATACAAAGGTAAACATAGCATCAAACGACTTTGCTGACACCCTGACACGTAGAAAAATGGATGGAAAAAGGGGGAAAATTGCCTCAGGCGAATACCCGTCATTACATCCAAAGACATCCAGAATCCGTAGGGAATCCGTATACCTATAGGTACAAATGTACACTATGCATATAGATGCCCATACATATAGATATAATCATAGGTACAATTTCACAAAAGTCAAGCCCAAAGAAAACAATACCTTCAGCCTCTCTGCATTACAGTTGTACCTACATATTATGTATACTTTTGTATACCTATACGTACATGTACACCTTTATATACCTCTGTATGTACACCACTATAGGCATGTACATACATACGTACATACATACATCTGTGCATACAAAGAGTTTCTGTAAATACTTGGACAAGTGCAAGGTAGGGATCTCAACGGAGCCTAAAAGAGGCTGTAGGAAGGGAGAGCTTGAGGTTAACAATAACATCTCCAGTCACAAGTATGCTCAGGGGAGTCACTCCCGAGGAACAAAGGGGCAGAGTGAGAAGGGAATGAATAAGGGAAGAAAGAGAGAGAGAGGTGAGAGGACAGAAAGACGGAGTGAAGAGAGAGACATTAGGGAGCAGGGAGAGATGGAGACATTGAGCGAGATAAGATGATTATGCGAGTCCAGAGAGGGAGAAATGACCAAAATGACAAGAGAGAGAAATGAGAGCAAAGAACTAGAGAGAGAAATGATGGGAAATGACGAGAGAGACAGAGAAAAATGGGAAAGAAACAGAGAGAAAGGGAGAAGTCGGAGGAAAAAGTGAGGAGGGAAGACAAAAAAAGATGGAACGTCCTTCAAATGGATCCTCAGAGCTCCTCTGCGTCTGAGGATGATGATCAAACGGAGGGGGAAGGTAAGAGGATGGTCCGAAGAGCCATTATCAACATAGAAGCCAACAAGCTTCCAGTTCCCTTGTATTTCAACGGACAAAGGAACTTCTCTCTCTCTCTCCGAGTCTCCAGTAGCACCACAGTCACGTTAAAAACCCAGCTCCTGCCAGTCATCAGTAACTGCCAGAGATTCCGACCTTCAAAAAAAATCCTGGTACGTGCATAATCTTGTTCCTTCTCCTTTTTCTCCCTTCCTTTCTTCCTTCTCTAAAATCCTCTACATAATAAGCTCCTCATCTGAAGGAGAACAAGACAGTCTGGGGACTGACTAATGTCTCAATTTGGACTGGGAACGGGTGTCGTTGGAATCGGGCAGTTCCTATAGGTACCAATAGGTAGCTCAAGTATAAAGCTAAAACAGCTTCAGTGCAATGGAGAGAAGCCCCGAAAAAAATGCAGTGGATGCAACAAAACCTTGAGAATATCCCAATCAATGTTGCCGTCAATCTAATATTAGGTCATTATAGTGACCTGTTTGACCAACGGCAAAGGCGAAGAAGGTGACCGAAAAGTCTTTGAAAGAAGATGAACTTATGCTGATTTAACTTTGAAGTCGTCCTGTAGAGGATCTTGACACACCTTTCTTCACGGCGATTTTATTATGGCTCCAGATTTTTCTCCATGCATACAGAAATGACACTTGGAAAATACTGAGTGGCAAGAAAGTCAGAATTGGAGCCAAAAATAAGTTTTTTTAAATAAAAAAAATTAATCACATATACAAATAACGAGTGGAAGATGTTGAGTGGCCTTTATTGTACTCGTCTCGAGAGGGTGAGCAGGGTGAATATGAGAAAAATAGAGAGAGAAAGAGAGAGATGAAGAGAGAAGGAGAGAGAAAGTGAGAGAAAGAGAGAGAGAGAGATGTGTAAAAACTTGGCGAGACAACAAGAAGCCAATTCCCCCCACACTTCCAGCTCTCCAGGAGAATTTGGAGGTTCAAGAGGCCATCCATAAGATTTAGTATGTGCTGGAGGCAAAAAATCCCGAGAAGAAATCACTGGAGATGTCAGAGCGGAAGAGAGACGATGAGGAAGCGGAAAATGCTTGAAGAAACAGGAGAAGAGAGTTTCAGGAAGAAAAAAAATAAGAGGAAGATAAGCATACCCGAAAAATAAATGGAACACACCTTCTCAAAAATGCTCAGACTCCGGTGCTCCGCTGGTGAGGCAGATAAAGGAAGGAGGCGAAAGATAAAAAAAAAAAAAAAGTTCCGAAATACCGGAAACCGCCTTTGCATACATACATGCATAAGTAAAGAAATACCCGGGATTCATTAGCATAGGGAAAGCCGGGGAAGGAAATTCCCCCGACCATCCATGGAGGGTGGCATAAAAATAAATTCTCTCCCCTGACCCTCCTTCCCTTTAAATATTCCTTCCCAAAATAAAACACGGGGGGAAAAAAACTTTTAGAATGAAACTTTTTCTTTGGCTGGAAAATGTAGATAGGTATAGTGCGGACATTTCAAATATTTCTTATTTTACCGAGAGAAAAAGAAGTATAGTTTCCCTGGAAAGACGTGGGAGTCCAGGAAACAAAGGAAAGTGATACAAGTGTGAGTGTGGGGAGGGTACAGGGTGCTCTGGGGGCAACTCCAGTCAATAATATAATCTACCAGAGGGAAAAAATGGGAGGGGAGAGCGGAAGGAAAAGAAATAGTGTGAAATACAGAACAAGGGAGAAATAGAGAGAATGAAAGAGAGAGAGAGAGAGAGCGAAAGAGAGAGAGGGACTCTTGCCTTTTACTATTTCCCGTATTTCTCCTCCAACATTCCTTCGCCGTCTCTTTGAATGACTCCTCCGGGACCAGTTTAAACTTTAAATAGGCAAGTGCGTGTGTGCGCGTTCACAAAACATTTCTCTTTCTTCAGATCGTCTCCGTTTCTGTCTCTCTCCCTCTTCTCCGTTTTTCTTATTTTCCTTCCCCTCACGCACTTCCAGGAGTGCGTAAGAATCTTGGAATGTGACAAAATCGTGGTTTTTTCAACCAGTCATCAATGAGCGGAGGCAATTCGTCGTCAAGGAGTCCCTCTCTCCATTTTTCTCTCTCTTTCTATCTCCCCTCATCCATCTCCCTGTCTCTCCTTTTCCAATTCTGGATCTCCCCGAATTGCATTATTCTTGACTTTTCCCTTTGTTTATGCCCTCCTTGTCTCATTCTCGCTCTCTCTCTCTCTCTCTATCTCTCTCTCTCTAACTCTTTCTCTATAACTCTCTC